>CM021109.1:618996838-619029430 GCA_007115665.2 Sequoiadendron giganteum | reverse complement strand
TCTTGTTTCATACATAGGTGCAACATGAATGGTAATACACATCTCATTGTCAATGTCGTTTGTGGGATAAAAACATTTTTTGGGAACAAGGTAGTGAAATCATGCATTGTGGTGGACCAATTACTTATACTTTAGTTATTAAAGGTTGATTTTTGTTGTTTTCTATTTACAAAATGGGATGGAAATAGGTCAAATGAATTACAGGTGGGTTCCTTTATCCTGTATGGGAAACTAAATCAAGATTACATAACCCAATAACATTACTAATGCAAACCATGAAAATACACCTCATAGAAGATGATAGAGTGCTATGCATTACAATCCTAGACATAAGCTAGGATCTATATGTAGGAATTGCAAGTTGATGGTATTTGCAAGTTAATTAACCATCATTGAAATCACATGCTATGTATGTGAATTTGATAGATGCCTTACTCAAATGTTTACAAGGAATTTTACAACCTTCTTGCTAAAAAACCAATCAAAGATAATATTCAAATAAAAAATGTGATTAGTAATACTCAAATGAGACTATCAAAAGCATGTAAAACATTCATGGAGACATTCAAATAATTAAGAGTAGCACATTATTTTCATTCCTCAAATGGGATAAATATAATGAAGTAGTTGAATATTTAAATCAAACACATACACTTAGCACAATGTGTTTACCTTATTACAAGAAACAAGAAAAATATATGCAATTTCTCTTCTCCCTTGTTTTCTATAACTATACCAATAACCGACACTTTTCCCTTTTCAACCTGTGAATATATAACATTTGGTTTCATAGAAATTGGAGGGAATTCAAATTTTTGTCATATCATTTTTAAGATGGCCACAAGACATAAACAATTCTTATAAGATCACATGGGATCATGCAAGATTGGCTTAATGAAGATAGTTGAACCATGAAATCATGATAACTATGAAATGCAAGGATGCTTAATGGTAAGTAGAAATGATGAAATTGCATGAGAAGTCACCCTAGGTTCATCCACCAATTAGACCAACATTAAAATTGCCACCATGTTGAGGTAATAGAAAATTTGAAACATACAAGCTCACCATGTCCATTCATAAGACTTAATATTGAAACTATGAATAATACCCTACCATAGCACACCTATACAACACTTATTAAGGGAACAAGGACAAAAAATAAATTGTGAAGAGACCACCATCTATAATTTGAGTTGACCATAAGAGCTATGTATTTGAAAATAAACCACAAACTTATGGTATAGGGTTAGGGTAGGTGAGAGTAAACAATGCCTTACAAGGTAGGTAAACATTTGAAACTCCATTTGAATACAAGTCATTCATGTGGAAACAAGGTCAATCAAATGGTATATGGGAGGTAGAAGTCATCTTGAGCACATTGGGAGGGTAAATAAATTGCCATAAATAATGAAAAATCAAAGCACCATGAAGCCACCATCAACACACTATTGCAAAAATACCCAAACCCATTGCACATGTGCATATCATCAAGACAACAACTATGGTCACAATATATGATACCACAAACCACATTGATCATAATACTTCCTATGAATGTCAACACTTGAGAAAGGATTGGAACGAGAAAGGGAACATTGCCACAAGCCAATAATCTTTATTGTAAGAAAGACATATCACTATAAGGTGATCTAGAACATTGTTAAATATAACAACCACCACATAGAGACAAACACAATGCAACCCCACAAACAAACCACCTAGCACCACATGGGCAATCCCCAACAATAAAACCACTTTATTGGTGTGAATATATAAAGATGTGCACCTGAGTCATACAAAGTATTACCATTACAACCCCAATGTAAACCAAGCAAGTCCAATGCTACTATTCATCATAAAAGATCAAGGCAGGGAGAGGGATGCCACCACAACATTGCATTTTGCATAAAATAACAATTGAGACCACTAAAGACTACAAAAATTTAACGCATACCAAAGGAAATGTCACAACAATGTTAGTGAAGATAATTAATTGAAGCATACTAGTCTTGTGGTGAAACGACGACATGATAACAACATACAATATTGACTACAAGCAGTAACAAGTGACAAGGGGTCATTATAAGTCATGAGGAGACACCATTGCACAAAACAAGGCACCACAACACAAAAAGATAAGGCAAGCAATCAGACTGAATGAAAGGGAACATACTTATGAAATTTGTAATGAAAGAACACATCAAAATATGACTTTTAATATATATTTGAATTGATAGAATGATACTCTAATAAAAATGAACATTAGATTTGATCATGAATATTGATGTAGACCAATAATATAAATGGAAATGAAATAGAGATAAATAAATAAGAAATATATGAAAATTAATACAAATAAAAATGAATAGAAACCAAACTTGAATGATATTTAATTTAAAAATATGCTATTAGATTGAAACATTCCCATTAAAATAAACACAACACAAAATAAAATATGATATAAACATACTACTTACTTTCACCACTACACATAAAACAAAACTAAAAAAAATAAGCTATACACTTTTACAACTTTAGGCTCAAATTTAGGGGTAAACAAAGAAAGATTTCACAATTCCAAACAACCCACTCTGAAAAATGTTCATGGAGTAGAGTGGGGCAAGAGATATGCACCCCAAAAGAGAAGCAGCTTGGTAAGGAGACCGGATTTGATAGATGTATTAGTGCTGTATCATACATGAGGGATGCGGTGGGACCCACCACTGAAACAAAATTAACAATATTAATATCATACGGCAATCATGTTTCACTCACGTTGGTGGGCCCGGATCATGGATGCTGACGCGCCGCCCCGGCTTCCGGGAGTTTGCCAACCCCGAGATCGACAAGCTTACAATGTCCCCTAATTATATTATGTACCGCCTAACTCATTATATTAAATAATAAAGTTGACTGTAGAATAAGATTTGACCAATGGTCTGCCACTCACGGAACTCGAACCCGCGCCCCCTGCGGGCGTGCGCACTAATCTTAATGCTTTCATTTTCTTCTCCATCAGAGCTGTAGCCCCTTTGATTTAGGCGCCTCAGAGAGAACCCTCATCCTCCGTCATGTGACTGGATACTAGACTTCTTGTCATCAACATTCAACAATTATTTCAGTTGATCATTTAAAAATATGTTGGGCTTCATTTTGGTCCAACCCACCCCAATCTATGATATTCTGATTAGCCAATTCTTTTGAGAGAGATTTGGTTAGATAATCTTCCACTTTATTCCACTCTCTAGGGATATGGACAAAAGATATCGATTCAAAATTTGAGGTAACAAGAAGAATTTGCCCAACCATCTTTAAGTCAATCTCCATGACAAGTCTTACAAATTCTTTTTATTTAACAATGAAACTAGGATAGTAGAATCAATCTCATAAACAACTTTCTTCCATCCAATCACGCTTTTCCTTTTCCAATGCCTTAAGAATTGCCTAAGCCTCCATTTGGTTATTTGTATGCAACCTCATATAGGTATAGAAAAAAAGTGTACAAAGCCTTCACAATCTCGACCAATTCCACTAATCCCGATTAGACTTGAATTACCATAAGTAGAGCCATATTTGTTAATCTTAGAAAAATGATAGGAGGAGACCACTTACTTGACTTGTCCACCTTCCAAGAAGGTTGCAATCTATGTCTAAGCCTAGTTTGTATGACACCAGAGGGAACTAACTTCCAAATGTTAGCAACATGGCCCTCTAAGGATGATAGAGGTTACTCAATACTAAACTAGGCCTTAATAGTTTCTTTGAGCATACTCGTAATCTTATGTCAAACTTGCATAAGTATGCTTTGACACTCTTGCAAAATGTACCCAATCTGCCAAATGATAAAAGGACCAACATCCCACACCATCACAAGGATGAATGTAGTTTATA
The DNA here is from genome assembly GCA_007115665.2 of Sequoiadendron giganteum. Taxonomy (NCBI): domain Eukaryota; kingdom Viridiplantae; phylum Streptophyta; class Pinopsida; order Cupressales; family Cupressaceae; genus Sequoiadendron; species Sequoiadendron giganteum. Next base: position 619,025,536 of record CM021109.1, on the reverse strand, counting down.
TGTTTAGTTTTAAAAATAGATAAGAAGTATTTAATTTTGTAATTTATATTACATAAATAGTTAATTATATGATGATATATAAAGCTCTTGGTAAGGCATATTTTGATATATATGTATCAATCTTTTTTTTTAGTATTTTTGTCATTAAAGATGTACAATGTGACTACATTATTGATACCTAGAACCTTAAAAAATAGCCTTCAAATTTTAATTTATTCATAGAAGCTTGTTAATATTTTCACAAAAAATCAATTTACCATTTAAAAGCTTGAAAAATGTGAAGATATGATGCACAACTGTTGAGTGCTCTCCCCTAAAACCCACAAAAAATGATGATTGTTTGACGAATTTAAATCATAAGCACATGTTTTATGTAGATGCCTACTTGAAATTTCAATCCCAACTTTTGACCCACTCCAACTCTACAATTTGTGCTACCTAATTATACATGCTTCAAAAAAATACTTTTTCTTATTTATTCAAATCTAAATTTTAAAATTTTCCCCATTGTTATGCCTGATGATCCATATAATAATGTAACCTATAGATTACACTCCAAATGTGTGAAATGTATTTATATCAATAGAGCTATCACCTCCACTTTCTTAAATTAAAAGATGGAGAGATAGGTTTCTAAACATGTTTCTACATTATAAACATGATATTTGCATAGTTCACATAAATAATATGTATGCTTCTAGTAATAATTGACTATGCTTATAGTAATAATTGACTAAGGGTTTTTTGATTCAACATTTTAGAGATCAACTTTAAGATCCATCTTTAGGAAGACGAAAAGAGAGGTAGATTGTAGAACCACACTTTAAAATAAGGGGGAGCATTCTCAATTTTTTGTTTTTTAAATAAATTATTTCTTATCTGTAAAATAAAATAAAATAAGGATAATACTACAAAATAAATAATAGGAACATGAACAATAAGCATTCTAATTAGGTCATAACTTAATAAAAATATGGAAGACTCCAATATAAATAACATGAACATGAACAATAGCCTGATCGGGTAGCTCAGTTGGCTTGAGTCTTGGGTTTTCTCCTTGAGGTCTTGGGTTCGACTTCGCTCCCACATTTACAAGGTGTTATGCAATTGCGGGCTCCGTAGTAACATCCCCAGGGACTAGTCTTTCCTCCCTGCTCACCTCTAGGTGTCGTTGGGTGGGGGTTCGCAGGGATACCCTGTGTATTAAAAAAATAAAACATGAACATGAACAATAAGCATTCCAATTAGGTCATAACTTAATTGAAAACAACATACTAACAAACACAAACACAAACAATCATCTCTTTATTATGTGAGTGTTAGTTTCAAGAAAAAAAAATCAAGTAATTTTTGCATGGTGTGGTGAACATTTTTATACTAAAGATTTTCTTTGTTGAGCTTCAATTTATGCCAAATAATTACATCTATGGTGGAATAGTGAATGACCTTGGAGGTGGTTAATTCAATTTTCTCGGTTAAGCATTCTTGATTATGTTTTAACTGAGATATTTTGTAGTGGATATTCTTGATCTACTATTCGAGTTCTTTATTTACTTTCAGAGTGCATAAAAGTCAATAAATATTTTCCATCTAAAAATAAGTGAAGTAATTTTTTTGAATATCAACTCATTGAGGAGAGCCATGATTATTGAAAACAATAATGCATCTTTAATTATGTTGTTGTGAATATGGTATTTTACCTAGGTAGTCCACGAGTACCTGTCCTATTCACATATTAAGTTTACTTAGGGACCCTAGGAATCCTTGTAGAAGTCTTACTTGTCATTTAGATCTTATCTTATCTTATGAAATTCAATACTTGAGTCTTACATCATTTAATATTAGTTGAGTTAGTTCTCATATTATAGGATTAGGACGTGCATGTCATGTTCTTGTCTAATCCTATCCCTCGTCTTGTCTATTTAAGCAAGGCTTTGTACATTTGTATTATATCATATCTGACAGGAAGCTGAGTGAGCGGAAACAACTTCCTACACTAATCTAAACTTAGGGGAGAGTTAAAATCCTTTTAACACCTTATATAGTTATAGTAAGAGAAACACATAGAAAGAATGAGACAAAACAACGAGAACACATAAACAACAAACACCAAATATACGTGGGGAAAACCCTTTTGGGTAAAAAACCCTACCCTCCAAAAGCACAGTACTATTGTATTAAATCAAATAGAGGTTACAATGTAGCTCCAAATACAAAGGTTCTTCAATAAGTTCCTTGACACAAACACCTATTTTTGGAGTGAATCCGGTAACACTTTGTTACCTACAAACAAACTATGCATTCTACAATGCAAGGCATACATTTTATAGAGCATACAAGCCAAGAGAAGCATCTATAAGAGGATGGGCATCCAAATACATATGGCACAATATCCCATGCCACATACATGCTTTTGGACACTTGTATAGTATTCCCTTACACCTCTTACAACCATCATAACATGCAATATTCTCTCTCCAAGCTTGGGTGCCCAAAATTTGCTCATAATAGCCTATGAAAGATGCCTTACAATTGTCATAAAATCCATCATAAATCTGCCATAAAATCTGCCACAAGATCCATCATAGAATCCGTAAGAGAATCCATCATAATTGACCAAAATATCTTATTGTCTTACAACCTGTCATAACCCAACTTGGGCACCAACTTTCTCCATGCAAAAATATGCCTTATGATGTGTCATAGAATCTATCATATATAGATTCCAAAATGGGATGCCTAAGTCCACTTGGGATGGTTTTATGTCATCCAATCACCTCCAACTGGGATGCCACCCAATCGATGGGTCCCAATTTATGACATGACAACATAGGCAATTAAATAATACAAATAAATACAATAAAACATTAAATTAATCAATATTAGGACTCTAAGGTTGAGACACCTTAATCCCAATAATATCAAGCAAGCTAATATCTTGTCATACTCTCTCGTGGAAGGTTATCTTTTATTTTCTAGGTGATTTTGGGGTGTGAGCTAATTTTTAGATCCTAAGATTCCACACATGATCAATATTTATTTGTCTACAAGATTAAAAAATAATATTTCTTGAAATAGTATGTCATAGTAAAGCAACCTAGCAATACAATTCATGATTGAATATGGTGAGTAGATCCTTTTGTACAGTAGCTCATATATTCTTAACCCCATTATAATCCCCAAATATGTGTTTAGTAGATTCACATTTCTTACAATTCAGGAAGATTGTAAGAGTGATGATAATAAACTAGATCCACTTGCTTCCATGCAACTTGAAGTGAATGAATTTTCACTTAATGATTTGTGATGTGGTATTAGAATTAGATAATTAGAGAGATGCATTGAGCTTAGTCTATTTATAAAATTAGAGAACTCGTAGTTACAAGTTTCATCTTTCGTTAAGTCATAGATCTAGTTGTAAATTAGGGAGTAGATTCATGTAGATATTATAGAACAGGAAGACACTACACTTAATACAATGAGGCTAATCCTTAAGAAAGTTACATGGGGTGAGCATCAACATATTGTTGAGAAGAGAGTGACTAAATAAGAATGAGAGCTCTTCCACACACTATTGGTCTTTTCTCACAAGGTTGAACTCACATTTATTTCAAGAAGTTAGTATAATAGACTACACTATTTTCCAATATTCTCGATCCATTGAACAATAGTTGTGATGCTAACATTATCTTTCTTAAGCTCTTACAATTGTTGAATATATAAATTATGATTATGTAATTATTGTTACCTTCAACCTTGGTGTTTCAATTTAACTTGTTCATGTTATTACTTTAATTATTTAAATTACTATTATTTTTTGTAATCTCCCTATTTCCATAGAGCCAAATTGTTGGCACCTTGTGAGTTGCATATTATCTTATTGTATCTTATCCTCATACATATTAGGACATTTCTCCTTGTAGAATAGGTATTTCAACTCCTATAGAATTATTTTAGTTGAAGTTCTTAGTCCTAGATGCATGTAGGGTAAGAAAGAATCATGTAGGGTAAGATCCATTTTCCAATGTCATGGGGATACAATAGCATACCAAAAACTATCATACATTGAAAATAATGAGAAATCCACTTAGTCACAATATGCACTACTTGAGTAAATATATCAATAAGACCTAACCACTCTCATCCTTAGGCTAAATATAATGAAGCCAATATATTACTAGAAGACCAAAATTGTGATCTCAATTATCCCACAAAAGACTACGAACTTGTAGAAAACATGAGAAATAATAAAAAAGAGATAAGAATAAGGGTGATAATTATATTCACAACTTACAATTGAAAGAGAAATTAAATGATTAAATTGCATAAAAATTTTATCTTTGAGATTTAAATGAAATAACTTCCACATATCATAGAAATAAATCTCCAATCCAAAAGGAATAAAAAATAAAATGTAATGACACCATACCTAACAATTTTTCACTCGAGTGGAATCCATGGTGAAGGAAAATCAAACCAAGTCATAGAAAACTTTAGTTTTAGACATTCAAGTTTAGATCTAGAGATCGAGCTATATAGATCAATGGAATCAAGAGCCATTCCAACTTAATTTGTTGAATTGTGTAGAAATACAAGGGTTGATGCAAGAAGTTGGGTCCACAAAAAGTTCAAAAAGTGGAAGTGTTTTTGTTGTTTTTCAAAATTTGTCACACTTGGTCTGAAAATTTGAAGCACTTAATGAATCATAGAAAAAGTCAATCATATAAAATTTAGTATTTTGAATATAGTTTCCAAATGTGTAATTTATTCTAATATCTAGATGATAGAAATTAAATTTTAAGTCATGTATACAAAAGACTTTTTAAAAGTCACTTTTTTTTACCATACCATGCACATGTCCGAACACCACTTTTTTACCCAAATAAAAGTATTATTCTAATTCCTTTTGGGGAAAGATATGTAACAACATGAAGATTGATGAGGATTTTTTTGAATAAATATCGGTCTTAATTGTTGTTTTTGAAAATCAACATGTACGAACAACATAATTGGACCTAAACTAAACATTTTTTTATTTTGTTTTCATTGTGTAGAGAATTGTCTGAAGATTGATGTCATATAATTTTTTTTCAAAAAAATTAACCAAAAAAAGATTATTAAAAAACAAAAAACCTTGATATTTCAAGCTTATAGACCAGTTTGTTTAGAAATTAATTATAAAAATAGAAACCATAATCTAATCTTAACAAAATTTATATATTCAGAAACTAGACATCGCGATCTATAATGGGTTTTAATTTCATATATTAATTCTAAAAAAAATCCATCAACTATATTGCCAAAGTTGGACATTTCTCTTGAATCTGCCTTAATTTTTTAGTTGCAAGTCAAAAGCTAAGGGTTAGGTTGCTAAACATTTCCCAAGCCTAAAACCCAAGCAAAAAGTGGCTTGGGGATTCTAGCTTCAAAAAATGGGTACCCATTCTAAAAATTTCTAAAAGTATAAGTTTTTAGAACATGTACTCGTTTAAAAAAAAAAAACTATTTTTAGAAATTTTTTACAATAGGTACCCGTTTTAAAAAAAATCTATTTTTGGAATTTTTTTAGAACGAATAATTTTGGAAATTTTCATAATGGTACCCGCCTTAAATCGGTACCCATTCTATTTAAAAATGGGTACTCATTTATGCTTGGGTTATCATTCTTAAATGGGTACCCATTTTTTCACAATGGATACGCATTTCATACGGATTTTTTTTGGCCGAAACTTCCCCTCTTCATAGACCCAACTTCTTGATTTTACCCAGAAGACTATCATTTATAAAATTAGAGTTAATAACATGCCTCTTTTGAAGAAGAGAAAAAATCATAAAGAATATGAAAATAGTGATAGTATGTTTAAGAAGATAACCAAAGACATCTATTTAAAGTAGATAAATAGAGGTTGCAAGAGAAAACCCTTGACAAATGGAAAGTTTAAGTGGAATCCCAAGAGAAAGAGAACCATTAACCACCACCTTTATCAAGGCATAAAAAAAAAAAAGTAGCACATGAGCAATAAGTCATGACCCAAAACCCAACCAAGAGAGCATCTTACACACAAAAGACCAACAAATGTGATAATAAGCCAAGTATTAAAGTCACAATTGACTATATAAAAGCACATTTTGAGCTATTTAATGAGCCCATTCTATTGGTTCCCATGCAATAAATATTTATTACCAAAGAATAAATATACCCATAAGGAACCCAATTCACTCAAGATAAACAACCTCTTGAGTGATACGATGAATTCATAAAGCAATGACCTTGTGTATAATTTTGAAAGAAATATTAAGAAGATTAATGGACTACCAACCGACTATAGAATCCTAATTTTTTTCTTTATGCATGAGTCTAATTATCCCCTAATTGTAAGATAATCTAAGATAACAAATTCAAAGCATCAAGATAGAAAAAAATCATGACAAATATAAGGCCAAAGAGTAAAAGCACAAAGATGAGTCCACGAAACGTGGAAGTTTTTGTCTTAGGCAAAAAAATGAAATTGGCTTGCAAAAAATGGGATCTCGTTTAGCTTCGGGATCCCAAGCCTAAATTTAAAAAATGGGATTCCATTTTGAAAACTTTCTATTTTGTGGAAATTTTCAATTTTTGAAAAATTTCCATTTTCGACAAGTTTTCAAAATGGGATCCTGTTTTGAAAACTTTATATTTTTGGAAAATTTTCTTTTTTGGCAATTTTCAAAACGGGATCCGATTTTACAAAATGGGACCCCGTTTTGTAGAACCATAAAAATATTGTTTTGTTATAAAACAGGATCCCGTTTTAAAACGTAATCTTGTTTTTTAAAATATGAATTTTTGGTCGGGTTTTTGGTTTGTTTTTCGGTTCGGGAAATGACATGGGGACCCGAACCTAAGCTTTGGACCTGGTTTGACCTACAACTTGAAGGTCATGTTAATGTCACAAGAAAATAGTGACTTTGGACATATATTTGAAGAGCTATTTTACAATTTTTTTGACAAAATTAAAACCATTATAGATGAGACAGTGCAGATTCCAATTATGTAAATTTTTTTACAATTTGATTATTTTCTCTATTTTTCAATTAATTTTTAATGAAATTGGTCCATAAACTTGAATTATCAGGGTTTTTTAGTATTTTAATGACTTTTTATAAAAATATTTTTTTGTAAAAAAAGATTACACCAAAACATACTTCAGACAATTCTTTTCAATTTGAAAAAAAAATCAAAAAATGATAAGTTTAGGTCATCTTATGCGTGACGTACACAACGATTTTTCAAAACAACAAATATGGCCAATCAAAATTTAACAAAAAAAAAAAAATCAATAAAAAATTACAAAAATATACCAAAAACGTGCTTCAGTGAGTTATGAATCTTTTCCCAAAAGGATTTAGAAAAATATGATTGTTTAGGTCAAAATATGGATGACGTATACATGCATGGTATGGTAAAAAAAGTAACTTTTAAATAGTGGTTTTTAGAAGCGCCTATTTAAAATCAATTTTTATCATCTGGGTATTGAAATAAATTACATATTTGGAAACTGGACTTCGAGTACTACATTTTATGATTAGTGAATTTTTTCAAGACTCCATCTTTAAGTGCCTCAAATCTTAAGGTCAAATGTGACAAATTCTGAAAATCAAGGAAAACACTTCCACTTTTTGACCAAAAAGTGGACTCAACTTCTTGCACACACCCCAAAGAGCCTGATAAACTTAGCTAGAAGGCCACCAATATTGAGGATCTCATTCATGGGAATTTTAAAATTGTAATGTCCACTTCTTTAATGAAATGGTGATAATAAAGAAACTAACATCAAGAGGAACTTTCCACCGAGGCACACACAACTCATGTACATCTACAAGTTTAGGAAAAAGAGAGTTTATAATCCAAACCATCATTAAAAAAATCTAGCTATAATGAGAGAATGCCTCCAAAATTTGATCATGAGAAGATATCTTATGAGATTGAAAGCACTAAAGTGGTTGTTTCATGCTTATTCTTATGAAAAATAAATATTAGAAAAAATTAGAACACTGGTCTCCATACTTAATATAATAATGTCAAGCACAAACTTGTGCACCATAGCCATAATAGGCCTCAAAATATTGCAACTAGAATTATATATGCCACATCTTGCTACAATACTACATGGTTAAGGAAAACCAACAACTAAATGTATCAACTTTTGAATGTTGAACATAAAGACTCGAGTGTTTACTACATCATCATTTCCAAGCATATTGGCAACCAAATTCTCTCAAAAAGTGAACACAATGGACCAAAACCTCATCACCAATAAATCTAGTCAAGAGTGGTAGGATAGGCCTCCAAATTCAAAAAAACACCAATGGTTATTGATAGTGAGGATGACATGAATGTGACACATTCAATTTAATACACTTGAGTAAGATGAAGTTGGAGAATGAAACAAATGCAAGGTAAGAACAAAAGGAAAATGATTAGAAAGTGTAGCCAATAAATTAACTAAAAGAGGCTAGTGAGTAACATGTGGGTAAATTTGAAAAATAAGAAAAAGATAAAAATGGTAGAGATGATTAAAATTACAAGAAAGACCCTAGTGATAGTTTTTCCAAGTAAACTAATACGAAGCTTGAGAGGTACCTAGACCTTGAATGGAATATAAAACACCTAAAATTTGTAAGGAAGAATCCATAAATCAAATTTAGAGGACAACTAGAAGGAAGAAGAGAAACTATAATGAAAAGGGTGCTTAATCATAAATTTAAATCACCACCAAGGACCTAATTAGCTAGAGGAAGATCCATCCTCATCCAATCCCATAAATAAATTTGATGAAGAATAGAGTTGGGTACATAAGTAGAACATAGACTGGAATTAAATTCAATATTGAATGAGAAGGAAAATGTACACACAATTATGATTGAGATTAAAAATAGACAAAAAAATAAAAAATTAGCTAAAGAAGGAATAATACCTATAACCAAACCACCACTACACTTAGAGTGTGTGATATGCTAAAAGGGAGTACCAAGTCAAAAAGATTTAAAATCCATATCTAGATAAAGATCAAATAGCTTAAATTCTTGAAGGAAAATCACATCAACATAATGAGATAAAAATGTTTCCTTAATTTGCACTTTATGAGCAAGGGACATGCTTTGAACATTCCATGGCATAATGTAACACTTCATTTTGAATTAGGGAGACAAAAACCTTCCACCACTAAAATATTTGAAAATTGATTTACAAGAGGAATGAAAGAATAGAGCCTTTGGGTGGAGGAGGGGAATGAGAGAAAGAATGATGAGGAGAAGATAGATGAACATGTAATATAGAGGGGGGGATAGGAAAAGGGGCCATAAGAATAGGAAGAGAGGAATGTGTAGCAAGATAAATTACAAGGAATTTAGGAAGCACCCTAAACCTTCTCTAGAATTGATTCATATGAAGGATGGGTAAGGAAAGAGGGAGAAATAAGGGAATCTAAAAAGGAATAGGAAGATGGAATTAGTGTAGATAAGTGAAGACAAGATCATTTCGTAGGAGTGAAGGGTTTAGGATTAATAAAAATTGGGACCAAGGAACCCATAGAAGACAACATCAAGATTGATAAATATTTTTAAATGAAAGGCATAGATGCAACAACCCAAGGTTTACACATAGGGAAATCATGAATATGATGAATTCTTGTCGATAATAAAAAAAACCAATGTTTATTAAGATACTTGACTGATTGAGAGTTCAAAACTAAGATCTAAAACATCAATAGTTTTAGCCAAAGGTAGAGTGAGACCCAGCTAAGCATAGGCATGTGGATGCACTTGAAGATTAGAAGTTTATTGGTGTTTGGTTTACACTAAAACATTTGTCCTAATTGATCAAAAATATCATGCAAAAAATAATAAAATGATAAATCAAGATACTTAAATTCTATCCATATGGGATACTTGATTAAGGTTCTTAGATGGAAATTAACATTCCAAGCTTGAAGATGACATGTTTTCCCACAGATATTCAAAGAAACATACTATAAATCCACCTAAGCATGATGAGAGGAGATAAAAAGAAAAAAATAAACTTCACCATAACCAAGCCCCTATATAACCACAATTTCCCAGCCTAAACTTCCCTAATGCAACTCAGCCCATTTATAAATTCTTGCTTGGAAGACATTCCATAAAGGAAAAAATAAATAACAAAACAAGAGTGGCAAAAATAAATAAATTACACATCATCATCCATATTAGTAAAAGAAATAAAAGTACCTCTAGAAAGGCCTCCTAACTTAGGGTGTTGGTTGAAGGGTGCAACATGCTGTTGGATTGTCCATCTAAAAACACAAGAGAAGGGATTGAAAAAGCCATTACTAATGAAACTAGAGAACCTTGAATCAACTGAGCAACATACAAAGAAGTAGATGCAAGAAGAGGAGGTTGATGAGGAGCATCAAGAAAATCCAACTCAAAGTCAAAGATGTGACAAAACTAAACAAAATCATTAAAGTAGAACACTACATTAACATAAGAAAAACCAACATATCATATTAAGAAAAATAAAATACTCATTCAAATACCTTTTTCTTTATACCTAAATATAAAGAATTTAAGATGAAGAAATAAATATCCATTTTAATAACACCACAAAAACCCTTACATAAAGCTATAATCACAAAGATTTTTTTTTATATTGTTTCCAAAATTATTATAAAATTCAATTAAAAAAAAATCAAAGTCATACCTTGTATGCTAGACATTTCATAGTTGGAGCATCCAATGATGAACATTTTCCCCTCAACTTTATTTAGAAGGGGATCATATAAAGAGGGGCCGAGTTTCATGCCTAATTCGTACAAAGAAATATGGACGAACCTTTGAATTCCTCATGCTCATAAATCATTAGTTTCCATCTTCTTACTAGATTGGACCCTTTGCTTTATTATAGATTTACTCTCCTTAATCATTTCTCTAGAGGACAATTATGTATCTAAATGTTTTAGAAGCTTCCCAATAAACAAAGAATTACCTATTAAAAGGAAAAAAGGATCAACAAACAATACAACTATGAAATTGATCTACGTGGCATTGCAACAACTTATTTGCATTATTTGGTTGCTGTTAATGTAATCTCATAATTTTATCCAATATAAAATAAAATCTAGTACCATTAATTTGAATGAGCTCAATCTCAATCTCTAAATCATAAACATAATGATGCCCAACTTATTCAATGATCTCTAATTGATCTAAATCTATAGTTATCATGTCATCTTTGGGTTTAATAATTTTAATAATCATTTTATTTAATTGAATCTTCATTAAAAACATGTGTATATAGAATGCATAAAGAAATAATTAAATATATATTAATTATAATAAAAATAAAATAATTGATATGAACTTTTTTTATGAAACTATTAGTAATGGTTAAATTTTTATATTATTATTAATTTGATAATATAAATTTGTGAGTTATATTTAAGACTAAAAGTAATTTTTAAAAATTAAAAATTAAATTAAATTGTATACATTAATTTATGTGATTTATAAATTCTTCAATATAATAGAATTTAAGAGGTGCAAGTTCAAATTATTTGTTTTTTAATTTAATTTAATAAATAATAAAATTAAAGAAGAATGCATGTTGAAAAAAGAGAATAATATTATAAAAATAAAAGATCAACATAATAAATTAAAAAATTTATTTTAAAAAAATTGTACGAAAAGAATAGCTCGATAGTAATAGTTCATTTAACTTGATGCAATTGATTGAAAGAAGAAATACAAAAAGTGGATACAATAATAGTTGTTCTTTAATTACTCTATCAAATTTCTATAAATTATGAATAATTAAATTCTCTTCTTCTTCTCAATTATAACACTCAAATCTTGCATCTCATACCAAATCATATATCTCTACCTCTATTTATAATTGCTACTAATAATGCTAGAGTAGCTCTCTTAGGATACTCTTAAAAATGGAATTGGAAAGGATACTATTTAATTTCAGTTCTTATTTTGAATAGTTAAAAATCAAAACTATAGGTGCCAATTTGTAGTTGTAGTATTGATCATATTTAAATTTGCAAGTCAAAATTTAACCTAGAAAATTTGGCTACTATTTTTCTTAGACTCAACTTGTTGTTCACACATGTTTCTAATTGTTATGAATCAAACCTCCTTCTCAAAGAGACTTTTGCTCCTACAAAAGCTTAAGAATGAGACACTAAATGGGGAAAGAGTTTTCCCGCTTCCTCTATGGAGTACCATCTTTCTTTGTCCATATTTTGGCCTTTGGCCTTTGAGTTCCACTTTCCAAGACCCTTAAATCCTATTTTTTGTATCCCTTATAATTCTTTGCAAGATTACATCCTTTGAAAGTATTTCTTGTAGATTAACACTTAAATATGTCAAAAAAAAGACTAGTAAATTTGCTCCTTTTCTTCTTCATTCAACATGGAAGGATCATAAAGATGCAAGTTTTCCAATTTATTACTAAATGCACCTTCATGAAAAGGATAGATCAATTTTCATATATTTTATTTTATGGCCTCCAAAATGGTAAAGGGGTCATATCTAAGAGACATCATTTTCTTGACTTGTCCTTGTAATCTTTCTTTGACTAAAGACAATGAAACCTTATCTACCACCTTGATTTTATGCTACTTTCTATGATAATCATCTCTTTCTTTATACACGATTTGAGCCTTTTCCAAATTTTCTTTTTATTTAGAGTTGGATTTTTCTAATCCTCTCAATAAATTTTAACATTTTTTCTACCTTTACATCTTGTCCTACTTATTCTTGGTGTGTTCCAAAGCTACATCAAGTGGGCTTGAAGGAAAATATCCCGAACATGCCTCATAAGGAGATTAATTTTTACAAAAATAAATTTTCTTATTGAAATAATATTGAATGTAAGGAACATGATATTCCCAAGTATTGAAATACTTACTATTGTAACCCCCTCACGAGTTGCACCAAAATTACACTATCTATTTTCTTGTCTAGTTGTGGGTGAAAAATAATATTGTTATCAAGCCTTACATCCATCATGTTCCTCAAAGTAGACTCAAATTTTCTTAGGAATCTTATCTCTATCTAAAATAGTGGCCTTAGTAATCCTATCATTGCACACCCATTAATTAGTGAAGAACATTTTAAATACTTCTTTCCCTGTGATATTTTTTGCATGGGTAGTAGAACAATCTTGCTAAATCTAACTATTATGACAAACAAATAATCATCTCCTTGACTACTAATTGGTAGTCCTCTTAAAATTTCCATATAGATCCTTTCCCATGGTCTTGTGAGGATATGGAGTGATAAATTACACTTTGTTTTCTTACTTTATAATTACTCTAGTACAACATAAATTGCATCCTCTAACAAAGCTTGCCACTTATTAAATTTTGGGCCAAGACACATTCCTCTAAAAATGATCTTGCTTATTTTTAAACACCAATATGATCCATCACTTTGGAGGCATGTAAATTCCTCATGATAAGAATCCTTTGTTCACTTAGTACACATAGTTTTCCTACATTGTAGAGTAACCCTTCTTCAAGATAAAATCTTTCATCATAGTTTGTAATCCCTTGATATTATAAATTTTTGAACTTATTCACAAATTATGGATTATTAGTATATTATTTTGTATGATCATCTTTTGTAAAGGATCTGATTATGTGCCATAACTATAGTTAGAATTGGTTTTAAAATAGGTGGCCTAAATAACATATCCACCACCATATTAGTAATTTTTATATTTAATAACTAAATGAAATTGTTGAATGAACCTCACCCATTTATAGTGTCTTGCTTGGTGTAATTTATTTTTCTTAAAAGTATTCTAGAGGTTGATAGTTAGTATACACATTAGTTTATTTACCAAAAAGTTAATGTCTCATTTTTTTGTACTTAAAATAATGCATATAATTTTCTACCATAAACATGATATCTTATAATTAATATTCAGTAAAAAACTTTAAATGATAATAAACAAGATTACTAGTTTGAAGCAAGAAGATTCTTATAGTATGTTCACTTGCATCAAATTATCTACCTCAATTTTTTTTGCAATTTAGGAAAATCAAGCAAATAACTAATCTATATTTCAATGTTTTAATTGCATAATATTATTCTTTACCCAAAGAAAAATTATCCCTATAGATACAACTTGATGCAAATATGAATTTATAGAAGAAAACCATGGAATGCATTTTCTTATGTATTGAGAAACCCATGCAAAAATCCTAGTTTCAATATTATCACTATTTGTTGTAGCCCATGTAATCATACATTCTACTTTCAAAGTATTTATTTTCAATTCCAAGTGCTCCAATCATGTTCTCTAGGTTTCCATTTTTTTTTCAAATTCACTTTTTAATGCTACATAGCAATAACTTCTCTTTAAGACTTGCAAGAATTAATTAATATGGACAAGATGTTCTTCCCATATTGAATTAAATATTAGGATTTCATTTGTATATGTAGCTACACATATATCTATGAAACCCATTAATTTATCATTCATTATTTTCATCCATAAAATGCCTTTTTTATTTTTAAGGCCACTTTCCATTTGTCATCCTTCATACACACTTGATAATAACCAAATTCAAGATCCGACTTTGTCAATTATTTTGTATGTTGTAGTTGGTATTACAAATCATTTATCTTCAAATGAGGATACCAATTTTGATGGTGATCTTATTTATAACGTTTTAGTAAATACACATGCTCCAAGAATCATCCTTTTCTATACCATCACAATAGGTGAACCACATGGTGAATTATTATGATATATTACCCCTTGTTTTAGTAGCTCTTGAAGTTTCCTTTATACTTCAGCTCTCTCTAAAAGTGATTGTCAGTACAATTTGATGTTTAGAAGAGGAGATTCATAAATGAACATATCACATCCATTCTTGGTAGAAACCCTCTTGGATAATGAAAAAATTCCTAAAAATATGGTAAGACTTTATCCAAGAATTTCAATTAAAGAGAGGGGTAAGTGCAAAAATATGGGTTCCAAAAAGGGGGCTTAAGTGGCCACTTTTTTTTTTTCTTCTGAAATCGGGAATTATTGACCTTGGACGTGAAATTCAGGATAGTTACACTTCAATTTTTTAGATGGAACAAAAACAAGGATTGAAGTGCTCTAAGTCTACTTTATAAACTAATAATTTATTTTGAAAATGGTTGAGATTAAGGGTTTCAAAAGAGGGACATACAAAAATTGGTGTTGTTTTTGTCAGAAAAACATAAAATAGCAACTCTTGTATGTCCCTAGCACGATGAATGTTTTTTTAGTATTTTTAAAATCGCTCCTATGAGAAATTAGCTAATAGTATGTAGTTGATGCATGATTTTTTAGATAATTTTTTAATGAATATTTGATTTTTTACTAATTTTTTAAGTGGGCACTTCTTGAAAAATAGAATTTTGGTCATGCTACCCCTACAAATTTTGGAAACTAATTGATTTTTTTTTTTTTTGTAGAATGGAGTCTAGTTTCGAAAAATGTAATTTATTTGAAATTTTGATGAACGGTTAATTTATAATGAAAAAAACACCAAACACTTCTTTTTGCTAAAAAGAGACACAAATAAAAGAAATTATAGATCAAAGGCTTAACATTGTCAAAAAGTGAAAAAAAAATACATTGTTGGATAGCTAAGAGAGAGCCTAACATTACCTAGGTGTTCAATTTGTTTGACATTGAAACATGTGCAATCCTGACGGTGAGCACGAACCCAATTATGTGAAATATTGTAGAATTTGCAAAAACATGTCTCTGGTCATTGGGAAGGCCCTCCAAGCCTTTGGGTTGGTATTCCAAGGCAAATACCAAGCCCAAGGCTTGGGGATTCCCAAAGCAAGATACAACGCGAGTGCATTATAACATGCTCACATTATTTGAATACATTGACAAAACGCGAGCGCGTTATAATGTGCTCATGTTTTGTAAATTCATTGACAAAATGCGAGCATGTTATAATTTGCTCGCGTTTTGGTCTACATTGAATATAGTTTTCTTTTTCTTTCTTCTTGTTATCTTTTAGTGAAACTATATACATGAAAGTATAAGTTGACATTTACATATGGAGGTTTACTTTCTTATAATTTAAGTTATATTTCATGCATATAGTTTCAGGATGTTTGAGAGTGGTTTCAGATCTCTAGGAATTATAATGAAAATTCTAGTTTTTGGAAGATCTCACAAATTTCAGACTTAGTCAAATTTCAGTAATCAACATGTCAAATTTTAGTAATCGGGAGGTCAAATTTCAGTAATCAACAAGTTGTACTATTTGTCTCTCTATTTCACATATTTTTTATCCCTTACACTCTAGACCTCTCTCTCACTATCTCCATCCCTTTATTTGACTCTCTCTCCCTTGATCTCTCTTTCTCTCTCCTTTGCCCTCTAATTCTCTTTATGTCACTTCTCTCTCGCTCCCTCCCTCCTTCCCTCTCTACTTATCTCTATCTCCCTAGATCCTTTTGTTGGATGTTGTTGATATGTGGTTGTCATTGATGTCAACACTATTGGCATTAATGCATTAGAGGCTGTATATGTCGAGGATATTGAGAAAATTATAATAAAATAAGTTGTAGGTTATTAGTGGTGAACTGAAGTTCAGTATGTTGGCTAGATTAGTATGTTGATGATCAAAGGTTGTGGATTAAAGGGTTTTTTTTCAAGTATATATAGTTTATCCACGTTAAGTTTCAAAGATCTACATGAAGATTTGATTGAGTTATGAGAATCTGTGTTCTGACAGTTTTTTTGTTACTTCAATTGGTGTTCTTGAAAGCAGGTGATGTAATTCTAGTAATTTCAGTTGTCGCGGATACTTCTATGGTGATCCATGATGCTTGTGGATGTTTTCTAGATCGTGATCTATCTGCGTTGTATGTCCGCATTGATCTTTGTGCTCGCGATTGGTGATTTTCTTTTGCATGTTCACGCTTTTCATGTTCATGGCCGACAAGGTGATTGTAGCGTGTTGTGGATCTTTGAGGAAGAATTATTGAAGGTTTTTCATGTTCGAAGATGTTGTTTTGGGTCCTCACTATGTTGTGTTCGATATTGGTTGATTCACATTGATAATCATTTATGTTTTGGGCCAACAGTTTGTATTCATCTTATATTTTATTGAAGCTGACATGTAGATGATGTTATTCTTGGTTGCGGATAGATATGAGCAATTGTTTACATCATTTGAGACAAGTGAGAAGTGATAGATGCAAGATGTGTGAAGTGCCAATAAAGTTCAGATCTTTCAAAGGCAAAAGTAAAGTGTGAAGAAGAGTGAGCAAAAGAAAGAGTGTTCATGTGCTTAACTAGTACTGTAATCAGGCATTAGCAGATGCTATCTTCTCTGTTCAAAATCTCTCAAATGGATTTAATCCAAATGTGAGTGTAAGACACTGTGTCTTTCTTTGGGAAGTAAGCCTTTTTTTATTTGAGTAGTGAGCTCTAGGCAGTGTGCCTGAATTTATGTGTATTCCCTATTTACTATAATTTTAACAAAGTATAAACTTGTGGATTAACCTCCACCATGGTTTTTCCCCTAATAGGGTTTCCACACAAAAATTTTGGTGTTATGTGTGTTTTTGAAGTGGTGATGGTTTTTTCTTTCATGTTTAATTATTAGATCTAAGAATAATTTTAATAAGTTTAATTTATGTGACAACTAATTCACCCCCCCCTCTCAATTGTCTGCCCTTGTGTTGCCAAAAATTGGTATCATAACAGGTTCCTTGGAAGAATTTTAATAGCTTGAGGTGATTCGGGATGGCGACATATAAGAAGGATAGTCTTAGATTTGATGGAACAAATTATTCTCTGTGGAAGACTCAAATGGAGTGTCATATGAGATGCATTGGTGAACCTTATTGGAACATTATAAAGAATAGATACATCATCCCACATAATGGTCCTTCTACTGTAGGTGAAATCAAAGATGTCGAGTATAATATCGGGGCTAAGGAAGCATTGTTGAGTGATCTGACTGATTTCGAGATGAAAAATGTAATGGATTTGAAGTTTTCTTATGAGATTTGGAAAACATTGGAAAATTTGTATGAAGGTGATACTCATGTGAAGATGGCTAAGCTACAGAGCCTAAAAGGGAAATATGAAACATTGAAAATGGGTGAGGATGAGAACATCACTACTTTTATGCAGAGAGTGAATGAACTTGTGTGTAATATCAAATGTGCTGGTGGAACATTGGAAGAATCAGAGATTGTTGTTAAAGTGCTTAGATCCTTGCCTACAACACAAAGTTTCTGCTATTGAGGAGATCTAGACTGTGACAAATGTAACTAGAGACTTGTTGATTAGTGAGCTTGTTGCTTTTGAGTTAAGTGAGTTTGGTGATGCTCTTCCTAAGATAGAATCTACATTCAAAGCTACTACCTCCAGAAAGGATAAGTAGAGATATGATCCAAGAGAAATTTTTTCTAGAAAATTGTCCAAGTATGAGAAGGATATAAGAGAGATTGAAGAAGAAGAGAGAAAACTAGATGAGCTTGAAGCACTTCTTGTCAAAAGGGTACCGAGAGGAGAAGGTAAGTATAAAGGGAAATTTCCTCTTAAATGTTTTTCATGCAATAAGATAGGTAATTTTGCCTCAAGGTGTCCATAAAAAGTTCCTAAGCCAAGATCTAACAAGCCTAGATTCCAAAGAAAGTGTTATTTTGTTGCTGATGAAGGTGTGACAGATGATGAATCTGATAAAGGAAACGTAAGTGAGGATGAGTTTGTATTTACTGCTATCAAAGAAATTAACCCTGTACCTACTGAATCTGGTAGTTGCATGAATGTGGAGAAAGCTCTAGCTTCCAAAATTGAAGAAAAAGATGAATGGGTGATTGTCAGTGGATGCTCTCATCACATGACAGGTGATAAAAGTAAATTTATGAGTCTTAAAAAGTATGATGGTGGTGTTGTAAGATTTGGTGATGATAAAGCTGGTGTAATCCATGGCAAAGGTTCCATTTCTTTTGATGGTAAGCATAATACTGATGATGTTTTATATGTGGAAGGTTTGAAGAATAATATTAAGTGTTGGACAGATGGTTGACAAGGGATACAATATTCAATTTAATGATGGAAAATGTAAAATATTGGGGAGTTCTAGAAATATGATTGCATCAGGTACAAAAATAAAAGGTAATATCTTTCACCTGAGTGCTGCTAGTAAAAGTTGTATAATTGCTCAAGTTGATGAAATTTGGTTGTGGCATAGGATATTGTGTCATGTAAAATTTGACAATATTATCAAGATAAGTTCTGCTTAGGCTGTGAGAGATATTCCTATGTTGGTAAAGTCTAATAATACCATATGCAAGGAATGCCAATTGGGGAAGCAAACTAGAGTTTCATTTCAGAGCAAACAACATTGTTCAAATGAAGTATTGGAGCTGTGCATACTGATCTGTGTGGTTCTTCTAGAGTGATAAGTTTACAAGGAGACATGTATTTCATGTTACTCATTGATGATTATTCTAGATTGATGTGGGTTACCTTCTTAAGGGAAAAATATGAAGCTCTAGAGAAATTCAAGATTTTTAAGGCTAAGGTTGAGATAGAGACAGGTTTGAAGATTAAATGTCTTAGATCAGATAGAGGTGGTGAATTCATTCCTGGCGAGTTTAATTATTTTTTTGAAGAACATGGGATAAAGAGGCAATTATCTGCCTCTTGGAACCCTCAACAAAATGGAGTTGTGGAAAGGAAGAACATGGTAGTTCTAGATGCTGCTAGGACTATGATGCTGGAAGGAAATGTACCATATATCTACTGGAGAGAAGTTGTGAGTACTGTTGTTAACACTCTCAACTGGGTATATGTCAAAGGTGATACTGGTAAGACCCCTTATGAGCTATGGTTTGGTCATAAGCCTACTGTTAGATACTTCAAAATTTTTGGGAGTAAATGCTATATTAAAAGAGATGAAGATATATGAAAGTTTGATGCTAGGAGCAATGAAGGAATCTTTCTTGGTTACTCTACTAAAAGTAAAGCCTGCGGGTGCTTCAACAAGATATTGAGGAAAGTAGTTGAAAGTGCTAATGTCAAGGTCGATGAAGACATTGTTAGACCATCTAGAACATGTGGATATGATTCAGATGATCAAAATGTCAGTTCAGTTTAGACTCAGAATCAAGTGTAGATCATTCTGATGAATCAGGAAAGCCAAGAGGAAGGAACTAGTGAAAGTGCAGAAGAGAGATCACAAGAGCTTGAAGTTCAAGAACATCCTAAGACTCCAAGGTATGTAAGATTGAATCATTCAGAAGATTAGATTATAGGCGATAAGAAAAAAGGTGTTCAAGCTAGGAGAAGAATTGTAGAATAATACTATTTGATATCAAAGATTGAGCCAAATAGTGTAAATGAAGCATGCAAAGATGAACATTGGATGGAAGAAATGAAAGAAGAGCTACTACAAATTGAGAAGAATGATACATGGACTCTTGTTCCTAGACCTAAGAAAAAAAATATAATTTGAACTAAATGGTTCTTTTGAAACAAACTAAATGAGAAAGGTGAAGTTATTAGAAACAAAGCAAGACTGGTATGTAAAGGATACTCTCAGATGGAAGGAATTGAATTTAAAGAAAATTTTTCCCCTGTTGCTAGGATTGAAGCTGTGAGACTATTTCTTGCTTATGTTGCTTACAAAAACTTCAAGGTTTATCAGATGGATGTCAAGTCAACATTTCTAAATGGTGAACTCGAAGAAGATGTGTATATTGAGCAACCTGATGGATTTCAATTGACTAATCAGGGAGATATGGTTTTTTGATTGAAGAAAGCATTGTATGGACTTAAGCAAGCCCTAAGAGCATGGTATGCCAGATTGGATAAGTATTTTATGAAGCTTGGATTTAACAAAGATACTGCTAACAGTAATCTATATTTCAAGATTGATAATGATAAAGATTTGATTTTTGAAGTCTTTGTTGATGATATCATTTTTGGAGGAGATGATAGTTTGTGCATGAAGTTTTCTGATAAGATGCAGAGTGAGTTTGAGATGTCTATGATTGGAGAAATGAAATTCTTTTTGGGATTGCAAATTACTCAATTAGATAAAGGGATTTTTATATCTTAGTCCAAGTATGTGAAAGAATTGCTAAAGAAGTTTGGTATGGAAGATTCAAAACCAATTGGTACACCTATGGTGACTGGATGTAAGTTGACACAAACTGATGATTCTCCTAAGACAAATCAGACTGGATATAGATCCATGATTGGTGGATTGTTATATTTGACTCAAAATAGACTTGATATCATGAATGTTGTATGCATTGTTTCTAGATTTCAAGATGATCCTAAGGAATCTCATGTGACTTCTGTGAAGAGGGTTTTCAAATACTTGAAGGGAACAGTTGATTTTGGCCTATGGTATCCTAAAGAAGATGATTTTACTTTGAGTGCTTTTACTGATGCTGATTGGGTAGGAGATGTGAATGACATAAAGAGTACTAGTGGTGGTGCATTTTTCTTGGGAAAGAAGCTAATTTCATGGTTAAGTAAGAAGAAGAATACCATTTCTTTATCTACTGTAGAGGCATAATACATTGATGCTGCTAACAATTGTACTCAAGTATTGTGGATGAAGCAGATGTTGAAAGATATTAGAGTTGTGTATGATGAAACTATTGCTATATTCTATGATGATTCAAGTGAAATTAACATTTCTAAGAATCTGGTGTTGCATTCAAAAACCAAGCATATATCTATCAAGTTTCACTTTTTGAGAGAGAAGGTGAGTGAGAAGGAAGTCAAATTGGAGTATGTGCCTACTAAGGAATAGATTGCAAATATCTTTACCAAGCCCTTTCCTAAGGATACTTTTGAGTATCTTAGAGGGAAGCTAGGGGTGATTACCCCTCCTAATTAGAACTAAGGTGCATTGACTTGCATCAGTCCGTGTATTTCATAGTCATATCTTGATCCAGATTGATGTTGTGGTGGTTGCTACTCAAGGGGTGCAGTCAGATGTTCAAAAATGTGGTTTAGATATTGTGTGGAGAAAGATACACATTATCTTTGTCATTGATGTCAAAGGGGGAGAAGAGTCATGTGAAAAATTGTGAATTATCTAAGGGGGAGCAAGTGCTAAGAGAAAGTTGTGTTGATGGTGTTTTTCACATCATGTGTTGCCATCAATGCCAAAGGGGGAGATTTTTGGATGTTGTTGATATGTGGTTGTCATTGATGTCAACACTATTGGCATTAATGCATTAGAGGTTGTATATGTCAAGGATATTGGGAAAATTGTTATAAAATAAGTTGTAGGTTATCAGTGGTGAAGTGAAGTTCAGTATGTTGATGATCAGAGGTTGTGGATTAAAGGGTTTGTTGTCGAGTATATCTAGTTTATCCATGTTAAGTCTTAGAGATCTACATGAAGATTTGATCAAGTTATGAGTATCTATTTTCTGACAATTTTTTTGTTACTTCAGTTGGTGTTCCTGAAAGTAGGTGATGTAATTCTAGTAAGTTCAGTTGTCATGGATGCTTCTCTAGTGATCCATGATGCTTGTGGATGTTTTCTAGATCGTGATCTATCTTTTTTGTACGTCCACATTGATCTTTGTGCTCACGATTGGTGATTTTATTTTGTGTGTTCATGTTTTTCATGTTCATGGCCGACAAGGTGATTATAGCATGTTGTAGATCTTTGAGGAAGAATTATTGAAGGTGTTTCATGTTCGAAGATGTTTTTTTGGGTCCTCACTATGTTGTGGCTGATATTGGTTGATTCACATTGATAATCATTTATGTTTTGGGCCGACAGTTTGTATTCATCTTATATTTTATTGAAGCCGACATATAGATGATGTTATTCTTCATTGTGGGTATATATGAGCAATTGTTTACATCATTTGAGACAAGTGAGAAGCGATTAATGTGAGATGTGTGAAGTGCGAGTGCTATGTGCGAATAAAGTTCATAGATTTCGAAGGCAAAAGTAAAGTGTGAAGAAGAGTGAGCAGAAGAAAGAGTGTTCATGTGCTTAATCAAAACTATAATCATGCATTAGCAGATGCTATCTTCTCAGTTCAAAATATCTTAGATGGATTTAATCTGAATGTGGCTGTAAGACAGTGTGTCTTCCTTTGGGAAGTAAGCCTTTTTGTATTTGAGCGGTGAGCTCTAGGCAGTGTGCCTGAATGCATGTGCATTCCCTATTTACTATACTTTTAACAAAGTATAAACTTGTGGATTAACCTCCACCGTGGTTTTTACCCTAACAGGGTTTCCATGCAAAAATCTTGGTGTTATGTGTGTTTCTGATGTGGTGATGGTTTTTTCTTTCATGTTTAATTATCAGATCTGAGAATAAGTTTAATAAGTTTAATTTTTGTGACAACTGATTCACCCCCCTCTTAGTTGTCTGCCCTTGTGTTGCCAACACCTCCCCCCCTCTCTCTCTCTTTACCTACCTCTCCCTCCATCACTCCCTACCACTCTCGCTATTTATCTCTACATCACTTCTCTCTCACCTCCCTCTCTCTCCCTCCACACTCTCTCCCTCTCTTCTTCCACATCTAATCTCTATCTCCCAATCACTCTCTCTACCTACCTCTACATCCATCACACCCTACCACTCTCTCTCCACACCTCTTTATCTCACCTTTCTCTCCCACCTTAACTCTCCCTCCCTCCCTCATTCCCTCTCTACTTCTCTCTATCTCTCCTCTCTCTACCTCTCCTTCCACCGCTCTCTATTTCTCTCTATCTCACCTCTCTCTCCCTCACTACATCTCCCTCCCTCTCTCTACTTATCTATATCTCCCCTCTCCCTCTCTACCTAGCTCTCCATCCATCACAACCTACCACTCTCTCTCTATTACTCTCTATCTCACCTCCCACTCTCTCCATCCATACCTCTCCCTCTCCTTCCCTCTCTACTCTCTATCTCCCTAATCCCTCTCTACCTACCTCTCCATCCATCACTCCTTACCACTCTCTCTACACCTCTCTATCTCACATCTCTCCCTCCCTCCCTCATTCCCTCTCTACTTCTCTCTCTACCTCTCCTTCCCTCTCTAATTATCTTTATATCCCCTCTCTCTCTCACTAGATGTCTCCCTCCCTACCTTTCCCCTATCTACTCTCTCTCTCTCCTCTCTCTCCCTCTACCTCTCTCTCCTCTCTCCTTCCTCCCTCACCCACTTTCTCTCTCATTCTCTCCTCTCTATCTCACCATTGTCTCTTTCCCTCTTTGTAACTCTCTCCTCTATATATCACCATTCTCTCTCTACTTATCTTTATCTCATCTATCCCTCTTTACCTCTCCCTTCCTCCCCTCTCTCACCCACCCACCCTCCTTCCCTCTATCTCTATCTCTCTCTACTTCTCTCTACCTCACCTATCCCTCTCTACCCACATATCTCTCCATCACTCCCTACCACTCTCTCTCTATTTCTCTATCAACTCTCTCTCACCTCCCTCTCTCTCCCTCCATACCTCTCCCTCCATCTTTCCTTCCCTCTCTACTAGTTTTTATCTCCCCTTTCCCTCCCAAACTCTCTCTTTATCTCCCCAATCCCTCCCTCCCCCTCTTTCTCTCTCCCATTATGAGGGTTGAGGGTGTAAGGTTTAGTGTTTTAAGGTATAGGGTTGAGGTTATAGGGTTAAGTGTATAGGGTATAGGGATTAGGGTTTAGGATATTAGGTATAAATTTGAGGGTATAGGGTATAGGGATGAGGGTTTAGGGTTTAAGGTATAGGGTTGAGGGTTGAGGGATAGTGTTTAGGGTTGAGGGTATAAGGTTAAGTGTATAGGGTATATGGATTAGGGTTTAGGATATTGGGTATATGGTTGAGGTTATTGGGTTGAGGATATTAGGTTTAGGTTTGAGGGTTTAGGGTTTATGATTTATGTATAAGTTTTAGGGTTGAGGGTTGAGGTATAATGTTCAAGGTTGAGGGTATAAGGTTAAGTATATAAGTCATAGGGATTAGGGTTTAGGATATTATTTATAGGGTTTAGGTTGTAGGGTTTAGGGTATACGGTATAGGGTTAAGGCTTGAGAGTGTAGGGTTTTCCATTTAAGTATAGGGTTGAGGGATAATGTTTAGGGTTTAGGGTATAAGGTTGAGGGTATAGGGTATAGGGACGAGGGTTAAGGGTGTAGGGTTTAGGGTTTAAGGTATAGGGTTGAGGGTTGAGGGATATTGTTCAAGGTTGAGGGTGTAGGGATAAGTGTATAGGGTATAAGGATTAGGGTTTAGAATATTGGGTATAGGGTTGAGGGTATTGGGTTTAGGATTGAGGGTTTAGGGTCTAAGTAGAGGATTGAGGGATGATGTTAATGGTTTAGGTTATGAGTTTGAGGGTATAGGGTATAGGGATGCGGGTTGAAGGTGTAGGGTTTATGGTTTAAGGTATAGGGTTGAGGGTTGAGGTATAGTGTTCAGGGTTGAGGGTATAGGGTTAAGTATATAGGGTATAGGGATTAGGGTTTAGGATATTGGGTATAGGGTTGAGGGCTTTGGGTTTAGAGTTGAGGGTTTAGGGTTTATGGTTCAAGGTTTAGGGTACAAGGTTTAATGTAGGGCTTAGGGTTAAGAGTTGAGGGATAATGTTTAGGGTTTAGGGTATAAGCTTTAGGTATAGGGTATAAGGATGAGGGCTAAGGGTGTAGGGTTTAAGGTATAGGATTGAGGTTAGAGGGATAGTGTTCAGGGTTTCAAGGGTATAAGGTTAAGTTCATAAGGTATAGTGATTAGGGTTTAGGATATTGGTTATAGGGTTGAGGGTAATAAGTTTAGGGATTAGGGTGTAGGGTAAAAGGTTGAATGTATGGTTTAGGGTTTGAGTATAGGGTTGAGAGACAATGTTTAAGGTTTAGGGTATAAGGTTGAGGGTATAGGCTATAGGGATGAGGGATGAGGATTTAGGGTTCTAAGGTATAGGGTTGCAAGTTGATGGATAGTGTTTAGGGTTGAGGGTATAGGGTATAGGGATTAGGGTTTAGGATATTCAATATAGGGTTGAGGGTATAAGGTTAAAGTGTATAGGGTATAGGGTATAGGGATTAGGGTTTAGGATATTGGTTATAGGATTTAGGGTGTAGCATTTAAGGTATAAGGTATAGGGTTTAAGTATAGGGTTAAGGGATAATGTTCAGGGTTTAGGGTATAAGGTTAATGGTATAGGGTATAGGGATAAGGGTTGAAGGTGTAGGATTTAAGGTTTAAGGTATAGGTTTGAGGGTATATGGTTAAGTATATAGAGTTTAGGATATTAGGTATAGGGTTGAGGGTATTGGGTTGAAGGTTTAAGGTTAAATTTATAGGGTATAGGGATTAGGGTTTAGCAGAGAGAGAGAGAGATAGAGAGAGACAACTTAAACAAAGACAAAGATAGAGACATAGACATAGACAAAGACAAAGACAAAGACAGAGACAGAAAAAAAAAGATAGAGATATAGACAAAGACAAAGACACACAAAGAGAGAGAGAGAGGCATGAGAGAGAGAGTATTCTCTAGTTAGAGTGGGAGGGAAAGACTTGAGAGAGGGGGAGGGTGTGGGAGGGAGAGACCTGAGAGAGAGAGAATTCTCTAGTTAGGGTGGGAGGGAGAGACTTGAGACAGGGGGAGGGGGTGGGAGGGATAGACCTAAGAGAGAGAGTTCTCTAGTTAGGGTGGGAGGGAGAGGCCTAAGAGAGGGAGAGGGGGTGGGAGGGAGAGACCTAGGAGAGAGGAGAGAGAGGAGGGGGAGAGAGATAGAGGAGTGTGTGTGTGTGTGTGTGTGAGAGAGAGAGAGAGAGAGAGAGAGAGAGAGAGAGAGAGAGAGATCAAAGGTAGATGGTTAAGAGTAAAGGGTTTTGGGTTTAAGGGTTTCAAGTTTAAGGGTTTAGAGTTTAAGGATTAAGGGTTTAGGGTTTAGGGTTAAGGGTAGAGGGGAGAGAGATAGAGGGAGTGAGTGAGAGAGAGAATTAAGAGAGGGAGAGGGGGTGTGAGGGAGAGACTTGAGAGAGAGAGAGGGAGTGAGTGGGAGAGAGATAGAGGGTAGATGGTTAAGAGTAGAGGGTAGAGGGCCCACTAGCTTGGAAATTTGATGAAATTGGAAACCTAACTTGGCCTATTTGAAAAAATGGGGTCTCTCGGTGATTTACATCACTGAGAGACCCCATTTTTTTAAATAGGCCACTGCATTGCCAATTTCATCGAATTGGCAAGCTAGTGGGTCCACTACCTTGCCAATCCAGTGAAATTGGCAACCTAACTTGGCCTTACCAATTTCATTGAATTGGCAATCTAGTGGGCCCACTACCTTGCCAATTCGGTGAAATTGGCAACCTAACTTGGCCTATTTGAAAAAATGGGTCCAAGAAATGGAGTCTCCCAGTGATATACATTGCCAATTTGGTGAAATTGGCAACCTAACTTGCTCTGTTTGAAAAAATGGGTCCAGAAATGGGGTATAATCACTGGGAGACCCCATTTCTTGGACCCATTTTTTCAAACAAGCCAAATTAGGTTGCCAATTTCACCGAATTGGCAAACTAGTGGGCCCACTAGCTTGTCAATTCTGTGAAATTAGCAATCTAACTTGCCCTATTTGAAAAAAATTGTCCAATGAATGGGGTCTCCTAGTGATTTCCATCACTAGGAGACCCCATTTCTTGGACCTATTTTTTCAAATAGGCCACTACATTGCAAATTTCACCGAATTGGCAAGCCAGTGGGCCCACTAGCTTGGCAATTGGGCGAAAGTGGTAACCTAACTTGATTGTTTGAAAAAATGGGGTCTCTTGGTGATTTACATTAGTGAGAGACCCCATTTCTTGGACCCATTTTTTCAAATAGGCCACTGCGTTGCCAAACCGAATTGGAAAGCTAGGGTAGAGGGTTTAAGGGTTAAGGGTAGAGGGGAGAGAGATAGAAGGAGTGAGTGAGTGAGAGAGAGACTTGAGAGAGGGAGAGGGGGTAGGAGGGAGAGACTCGAGAGAAAGAGAGAGATGGAGGGAGTGGGAGAGAGATAATGGGTAGAGGGTAGAGGGTTTAAGGGTAGAGGGTAGAGATAGAAGGAGTGAGTGAGTGAGTGAGAGAGAATTGAGAGAGGGAGAGGGGATAGGAGGGAAAGACTTGAGAGAGATAGAGGGTAGAGGGTTAAGAGTAGAGGGTAGCGGGTTTAAGGGTTTCAGGTTTAAGGTCTTAGGGTTTAAGGGTTAAGGGTTAAGGGTTTATAGTTAAGGGTAGAGGGCAGAGAGATAGAGGGAATGAGTGAGAGAGAGACCTGAGAGAGATGGAGTGAGAGAGAGAGAGAGATAAAGGGTAGAGGGCCCACTAGCTTATCAATTCGGTCAATTGGCAAGCTAACTTGGCTTGTTTTATTTAATGGGTCCAAGAAATGGGGTCTCCTGATGATTTAAATCATTAGGAGACCCCATTTTTTCAAACAAGCCACTACATTGCCAATTTCACCAAATTGGCAAGCTAGTGGGCCCACTAGCTTGCCAATTTGGTGAAATTTGCAACCTAACTTGCCTGTTTAAAAAAATGGGTCCAAGAAATGGGGTCTCCCAATGATTGTAATCATTGGGAGACCCCATTTCTTGGACCCATTTTTTCAAACAAGCCACTACATTCCCAATTTCACCGAATTTGCAAGCTAGGGTAGAGGGTTTAAGGGTTAAGGGTAGAGGGTAGAGGGGAGAGAGATAGAAGG
>CM021109.1:618979594-618996738 GCA_007115665.2 Sequoiadendron giganteum | reverse complement strand
AATCCATTTGCCCATCTATTTCATATTTTAGGTTAGTCCTTTAGGTGTCAGTCACAATGGCAATCTGTTTGCCCATTTATCTCATTAGTGATCAAGTCAGTTGTCATCCGAACTACATCGTCTCTGAGCTGGAATGTAGGCAAGGCCATCCTTGATCGGCCCCCAAGACACAAAATACCCAAAACATTGAAAAATGTGAAAATACCAAAACCATTTGTAAAACATCTCAAAATACCAAAAACAACCTCAAAATATCTAAATATCCAAAATGGTGTTTTCATCTCATCTCGCTTTCACCCGCGATTATCATCTCATAATAAAATCAATCATCACCTTCATCCTTTGGTGAAGCAATCAAAAGCAAGTATAGCAAGTTCCAAAGTGAACACTCTAAATCATCAGAGTCTTGAAAGTTTAAGTCAGTAAGAAAGCAAGTTGATCAACTCGGAATATCAATAGATTATCATCCAATCAGTCTCACCAAAACCCTGATCACTACATGTCCTAGGATGAATCCTTCCCACGATGGACATAAGCATCAGGTACCCCATAGTAGTTAGTCTTGGTTAGCGGTATGAAGAACATCAGCTTGTTTGTTTACTTTATCTGGTCTTTTTGACTTATCTTATTTTGTGCTCATTCCTAGGACCTCTCGATGATGCCTAAACAAAGACAGGTTTAGAGAGAAAGGAATGGGGCAACGATCATTATATTTTTTATATGTTGTGCTTGTTGGATGTTCTTGTAAAATAACTTGGCGAATACTTTCTTTGTTAAGGTTCGTCCTAACAAGGTTTTCGTATGTCAAGTGTGAACAAGAGCACTCCTATTTGATTGTCAAGTCAAATTCCATCACACTAGGTACAATGCCATCCTGGTCCTTTATACCTTGATGCATCATACCTATGTGTGTTATCAAACATAAAGTAATTGGCCCTTTGAAAATCCCAACTCCTGGTAAGTAAATCATCATCATCATTGATAATAATGTGATGGATCCTCCTTCCATCCATCTTATTCTGCTTATTTTTTTACCTTTACTAACATTTCTATCTAAAATCGGTGTGTTGTATCAAAATATACACGAGGCTACCCATGACCGATGACTGTCTATACATCATCAAAATTGTCTACATCAAAGAATTATCTTTTGTCATCTGGTCAATAGAACCACTCCTCTCGCATTTTATCACGATTTCGATCAAAAAATCGTACATTTCTGCTCGATCTTTCGAGGGGGCAGTATACTAGCAATATCCTTCCGTTGGGGCAGCAATGGGGCATTTGAAAAAAATTGAGAAATTTTGAACTTTGATCACAACAGTTTATTCTTTGAATCAATGCAACAAGTACATTGCTTCAAAGAGGGGCGAAATGTAGACATGGAAAATGTACAATTCGATCTGACACACTGGATCTTGATTTACTAATGCCATTTCATCCTGAATCATCTCCTTTGCTAGTCATTTAAGCGAATAATTTGTATTTGATTAAATTCATCGCTCTTCCTCTCTTAATTAAATAAATAAAATTTATCTAAGTCATCATCTCCTGTTAATTAAATAAATCAATTTTATTTAATTAATTATGTAAAACTCCTTTTAATTCAATAATTCATTTTATTTGATTAAATCCCTAAAGTCTTCTTATTAAATTGAATAAATTAAACATTATTTAATTTAATCTAACATTACCCCCCTTAGTTAAATAAATCAAAATCATTTATTTAATTAAATCTTTCCTCTCACTTTGATTTAAATCAATCCTAAAATCTTGGTCAAAGTGGTCAAATCATCTAATCTCTCATTAAATTGATCAAATCTTGATTAATTTAATCTCAATCACTAAAATCCTCTAGAGAATGCAACTTGCACAATAAATCAATTACTTTGATTTATTAATTCATCTATTTTCCCTCACATGGCATAAAAAGGGAATATTCCCTCAAATTTGAATTCAAATTCAAATGGACTTAATCCTTCCAACAAGACATTTAATGTCTCTTACATGTCCTTGTGCATTGAGCCAAGTGACATTAACTCTAGTTCTTTCATCCCCCCTAAACATGTCACTTCATCAAATTCAAAATTCAAACTTGCGCATTGATCAAAATGTGCTCAACCTTCAACCATTCACATCTTAACAAGTGGCACTTGGCCATTGGATGTTGAATGATCCCACATTGCTCAATTTCACTCATTCTTCCAATTTCAAATCTATAAATGAGAGAGTCTTCCTCTCATTCTATCATCCACAACTTGAGTAAACTTACTCTACTCAACTTCATCATCAATGCAAGGTCTTAGCTAAGTTATTGTAGGTTTTCTCAAGAACTCATCTTGTTCTTCATCAAAAAAGTTGATCAAATCATCAAGCTTACAAAGGAGTTGAGAAAAGGCTAATTTCAACATATCAATTGGCACCAACTCCCCCATGGAATCAAGAGTTTTCTTAGTTCAAATATATTTAATTTCGTTATTGCACTTGTTTTTCATTTCTTTTCTATCTAAGTTTAGTAAATGGATTTCATGGGGAATCCTTTTTTTACCTTGCATATGATCTAATATTGTGTTTGTTTGTTTCTTATGTGCAGGTATCAAATTAAGGGTTCATAGAACTTAAATTCCAAATTGAAAAATACTGAAAATAAATTAAAGAGAATGTATGGCAAGAGATAGATGAATAATAAGACAGAAGATAGAAGAATTAGACACAAGTTGATAACGAAGTTTGTACAATTAGGACTACATCTTTGGGTCCATTTCTCAATGTTGGACCTCTTTTATTAATATTTCCAAGCACCTAAAGATGCCTTCTTACAATATTCAAGCTTCAAAACTTGCACAAAATTCCTCACAATCTCTCTCACTTTTACAATTTTGGTGTATAACAACACCTTGCAATTCTTCCTCTCAAAAATAATTCAACTCTCACAAAGGAATTATTTCTCCAAGTAGACTTGCTTAATTCCCAAGCCAAAAAATCCCCTTTATATACCAATTTATTTGCTAATATGGGCTAAAACCATATTATTTTGCAAATATACCCATATCTCCTTTAAAAAGCAAAAATATTTGCACACTCCCCCCTTTACAATAAAACCTCCATAATAATCTCCTTAATATTTTCCCCAAATGGCCCTTATAATTTGGGCTTACAAAAATAATCTTTAAAATATCTTTCAAAAGCCCATTAATATCTCATAAATTGGCTATTTAAAGTCTAAGGGGTTAAAATTTTAAATATAGAGAGATTCAGGCTTTATTCTTCTTTAAAAACAAATAAGGTTCTCTACAAACCCACCAACCATATATGGCCTAATGGTGGTTGGGTGGATTTGTAGGAGGGAAGTTAGGAGATTGAATCTTTAGTACTCCCAGAAAGTAGCTTTATTAAATGTTTAAATAAAATTGCTCCCACTTTTACTCATGAGGAAGTTATGTGGTTTATTGGTGGAGTTTGGAAATGGGAAGGAAGAGGTCATGGGTTCAAACCTCTCCATCGAATTTTTATAACAACCAACAATAGAGGCAATTCTAGCAGTGCCACGTGGCACCCAACCATTGGGTCATGTGGCAAAACATTATTTGCTCATAGATTAACACATGTCATAATGTGGTTGGATTGTGCCACCTATGCCTGCCACCTTAGCATCATGCCACATGTCATCATCTGGTTGGTCCAAGTCAATTTCCTCTACTGATGTCACCTTGACACATGTCATACTGATGTCATCATTTTGATTGGTCAACTCCTTCTGTCTGCAAACTTTGATTGGCTCTATTTTTCTCATACATACTCTATTTTCGAAACCAAATATAGTTTCTAAAATCAGCACAATGAGCTCTACAACTTGGTGCCATTTTTACCTCACTTCAAGATGATCAATTTTTTTTGCCTTTTTGAACACCCGATTTGCCTATTTGAATGGACCTTTGACTATGCAATAATTTTGCATACAGACTCCTTTTGAGCCCGTTCAAGTTGCATCAGGACCGTGTTGACGAGCTCTACGTGGTGATGTTGGTTTCATGAGATTATGAGACTATGAAATTTAAGGTTTCTTGGATCCACCTAGATCACCCTTGGATATGGGTTTTAATTCAACTAAAGAATTGCCTTCTCGTGTTCCTTTTTGGGTTTAGTTACCACAGCTTCCCCTAGATTTTTGGAGAGAAGACATTTTACAATGAATTGTTTCTCTTTTGGGGAAACCTACTACAGTTTCCTAGCAAACCCTTGACAAAAAGGTGATTTATTTTGCTCGAATCTGTGTGGAGGTTGATTTGAATAATCCCCTACCAGATTCATTAGAAAATTTTCTTGGCTCTTCATCATGGATTCAACAGTTAGATTATGAATCTCTTCCCTTTCGGTGTAAGATTTTTTATGAGTATGGCCATCTTCATCCGCAGTGCCCTAAGGTTAATAAAGATTCTCGTTCCACTAATTCCCCTTCTCCTTCAGCTCTGCATGTGGGTTTTGAGGATAAGGGGAAAGCTTCCATGAGGGAGGTGAGTCAGGTAAGGATAAGGATGGTTTTGTGCCAGTTAAAACTAGGACTAAGGGATGGGGTTAGAAGAGGACTTTGAAGGATCAACGGGTTGATGAGGGATTTAATCGATTTGAAGTGTTAGACATTTCTTCCTTGGAGGAGGGGATTCCTTTTATTATCACTCCTGCGGCTACTAGTGGGGCTATGGAGATTGTGTAGGTTCTAGGGATAGATCATGATTTCCATGGAGTGCCAGCTCAATAGGTGACCTTGAATGATCCTTTGCAAGATGATATTGTGTTGGTTGATTTGTTTAAGGATTTTTAGCTTCTAATATGGGTAAGGGGTCTTCTCAAGGCTTGGAGTTACAAAAATTCCTCCTTAAGAAAGGTCCTCTTGGCCAGTCAGGGGGACATTTTTTAGTGAAAATTGAAGTGTTCCCAATGCTCTAGATTTCAACACCATTAGAAAGAGAACGACGTCTTGATTCCAACACAACTTGAATGGGGCGAAAAGGACTCCGTTTGTGCAAGTTACGGCCGGTCAAACTTTCAGTCAAACTGGCTTCAGGGGCGTCCAGAGGGTGAAAAAATAACCATCTCAGAAATCAACGGAACTAGCGTCATCACGAAGAGCTCATCGAGATGATTCTGACTACATTCGTTTCATCGAAATCCGACATCATATGCTCGAGTTAGAAGCAGTCAAACTTCAGTCAACTTGAGGCTATAGATGATGATGTCATCATGCTGACGTGTCAGTCCGTACTGTACGGAATCCACATGGTCCAACCGGTGTAAGACACGTGGTAGGTGACTCAACTATACGGACCAATCAGTAACTGACATGTGTCCTCCGTACCCGACGTGGCATCAGACGTGGCATACAACTCAGCAACAGTCAGCAGACACCGTTGCAGATTCTGGCGAATGGTGTTTTGAAACATGGCATCATGCAGTCGTGCTGCTTTGACCGACGAATAAGTTTGTTTTAACAAAATGTTCGACGGGTTTGAACCCGTGATCTTCGGCCACCGAGCGAAGCGCTTAACCGTTGCGCCCGGAACAACTATCAATAGTTGTGTGGGGTGGTTTTTATTTTATGGTTTATATTTGTTGGATATGGGTGGTAAAACGTGGCCGGCGGGATTGGAACCACCGACCACCCTTCTAACAAAACTTTTTATCACCGGTAGGCCGCGTGATAAGTCTTAACCATATACCGGCCATGCTTTATTTGTTGTATAACTGTTGGCCGAGCCTTTAACAAAAAGGCATATTAAGCCAAAACAAACAAGATTCGCTCTAACCAGTTCAACCAAAAGATTTCAGAGGATAAATAAGTCAGGATACGAGTTGTTAGAGGGAGTTATGTCATTAATTTGATGGTTAGGCCTAATTAGGCAAATTTTATGTATAAAAAGAGGGGTGTAGGCCTTGTTTTGCTAAGTCCAGGTGGTGAGAACGAGAGAATGCTCGGGAGATTTTGCAGACATTTCCGCACATCAGAGGAACGTTATGCTGTTGTGCTTGAAGGAGATAGTCATTGAAGCAATTGTAATTGATTTTGGAGTATAATCGGATCAGTCACTCCATTGGAGAGGGACCCTGAGACGTAGTCCTTAGGGACGAACTCCGTTATCAATTGCATTTGTTCTCCTCTTTATCTTCTCTCTTTCTTTTCAGTTCATTATCTTGGCAATTATATTATGTTCATTTATTCATTTGAGCATTGTATTAAGTGATCTTTTACGTTAAGCACTCTATAAGCAATTGTCCTAGATTCTAAATAGATCAAGTTGGTATCAGAGCTTTGTGTGTGGCTAGTATTGCAGAATTTGAATGCTAACGAGATCCAGGTTGCAACGAGGTGAAGGAGAACTTGAAGAGTATAATCCAGAGATTGGAAGACGAAGAGCTCATCCATCATCACAGATGGAAGCAAAAGAAGGTGAACAAAGTTCAGAGCTCAATCCAAAGGATTTCCAAAAGCTATTTCTTGATATGAAGGCAATGGTGGAAGAACTTTATGTAGAGAAGAAGAAACGCGAAAAGGGAGGTTCTTCGAAGCACAAGAAGCAGGAAGATCAAAAAGACATAGAGGAGAAAGCTCCAGAAACTCCTTCTCCTCCATCTTCTCCCTCTTCTTCTCCTCCCCCTTCTCCTCCTTCTCCTTCTCCTTCTTCTAATATAAATCCATTTAAGAGCAAGTCTGTGCCTGTAATTAAGCTTGATGTAAAATTTGAGTTACTTAAATACTGTGGGGAGTTAAATGCTGAAAAGTTAGACGATTGGGTCCAACAAGTAGAAGTGTACTGTAGGATTCAAGGCCTAGTAGAAGATGCTTCTAGGATCCAATTAGCCACTCTCCGGTTGGGAGGTACAGCTCTCACCTGGTGGGAGAGTAAGACTCGGGAAGAAATTGCTCGCCATGGTCAAGTTAATATGTCTTGGATGGAGTTTGTTGCTGCCCTTAGGAAACAATTCTATCCTTTAGGTTACATGCAACAGTTAACCATGAATTGGAAAACCTTTAGGCAAGGTAAGGGGTGGTTTGTCCAAGAGTATACCCATGAGTTTAGGAAACGGGCCATTGCTCTAAATGTTCCCTTGTATACCCAAGACACATTACTTAAGTATATTGGTGGTTTACATTCTTACCTTAGGCACACTATCTTGATGTTGAGTCCCAATAATCTAGATGAGGTGTCTGTTCAAGCTACTCATATAGAGTCAAGGGGTAAGAACACTTTTAGTGATAACTTTTCCAAGAAGCCATCTAAGTTCGAGGGTAAGTCTAAAGGGAAAGAAAAAGACAAAGATAAAGGCAAAGGGAAGAAGACAGCTATAGCTAAGAAAGAGGGTGAGAAACCAACGTGCTCCCATTGTAAGAAAGAGGGGCATGATGATACAAGATGTTGGAAGCTTCATCCTGAGTTGAGGCCGAAAAGATATGGAGGTAATAAAGGCAAGCAAAAGACTACTGCAGTGATTCAACAGGATCTTGGTTCTGACTCCGGAGATGAGACAAAGATTGTTTCTACCGGAATCCAAGGTAAAGGGAAAGGTATATCTCTCTCATCTGATGCAAGTTTTTCTAATGCCAGTGCAAGTACAAGTAAAGAATCTTCTCCTAAGGTTGATAAGCAAAGAAATGAATTGTTTCACATCCGTGTTGTAACAAAACACACTAAGGTTGATACTCTGTTTGATACGGGTTCACAAGTCAACATAATATCTAAAGAAGTTGTAAAGAAACTTAATTTGACTACAACAACTCATCCGAAACCATATCCACTCGGATGGGTTTGCAATGATGCTCAACTACAAGTAACTAAACAGTGTAAATTAAGATTTGCCATCACTGCAAACTTTGTTGATGAGGTAGAAGTAGATGTAGTTCCTTTGGATATTTGTGGGCTTGTGTTGGGAAGTCCTTATCTTTATGATAGAAAAGCAATTTTTTATAGGGGGGAGAATAAGTATCATCTTTTTAAAGATGGGGTAGAATACATTGTACGGGCACATAAGGTGAAGACTAATCTTACACTAGTTAATGCTGGTCAAATGAAGAGGTTGGTCAACTCAAGTAAAAACTTTGTACTAATGCTTGTAAAAGCCAAAGAAGATGATAAATCTGAGGCATTCAAGGGGTGTGATCCAAAACATAAAGCTGAAATGGTCAAAATTATTTCTGCTTATGATGACATGTTTCAGGAACCGATGGGGTTACCACCCAAGAGAGAGATACAGCATGAAATCCAATTACAGCAGGATGTGCCACTTCCTAATATCGGCATGTACCGTTTATCAGTTATGCAGAATGAGGAAATTAAAAAGCAGGTTCAAGAGTTGGTGGAAAAAGGAGTTATTCGTCCTAGTACTTCTCCTTGTGGTTCTCCAATTGTCTTGGTTCCAAAGAAAGATGGAACTTGGAGGATGTGCATTGACTATCGCGCCTTGAACAAGATAATGGTAAAGAACAGGTATCCTCTTCCCAGAATAGATGATTTGCTTGATCAATTAAAACATGCAGTTTATTTCACTAAGTTAGATTTGCGAAGTGGTTATCATCAGATAAGAATTGCAGAAGATGATATTTGGAAGACTGCATTTAAGACAAAACAGGGACTGTTTGAGTGGTTGGTTATGCCTTTTGGGCTTTGTAATGCACCAGCTACCTTTATGAGAGTCATGAATGATGTCTTTCGTCCTTTCATTGATGATTTTGTCATAGTCTATCTAGATGATATCCTTGTATTCAGTCGAACTTGGAAAGATCATGTAAGTCATGTAAAGAAAGTCTTTGATGTATTGAGAAAAGAAAAATTGTATGTAAAGATGTCTAAATGTGAATTTGCTAAGACATCCTTAGTGTACTTAGGCTATGTCGTAGGGGGTGGTCAATTGAAAGTAGACCCTGCGAAGGTCGAAGCTATTGTAAAATGGCCTAAGCCAAGTACAGTCACAGAGGTCAGAAGTTTCCTAGGTGCAGTTCAGTACTGGAGATAGTTTATTGCAAATTTCTCTTTTATAGCATCACCATTACATGCATTAACCAGTACGAGGGCAACTTTTCAGTGGGGAGGTCCACAACAGAAGGCTTTCGACACTTTGAAGGGAAAGTTGAGCACCGCACCAGTTTTGGCCTTACCAGATCTACATCAACCATTTGAGATTGAGACAGATGCAAGTGGATTTGCCATGGGAGCAGTACTCATGCAAGGAGGTAAACCAGTTTGCTACCACTCTGAAACTTTTTCAGGAGCAGTAAGTAACTATCCCACTTATGATAAAGAACTTTATGCTTTAGTTCAGAGTGTTAAAAAATGGAAACATTACATAATGGGGAAAGAAACTGTAATCCACACTGATCACCAGCCACTTCAGTATTTGCACTCACAAACTAAACTGCAACAAAGTAGGCACTTTCGGTGGATGGGTTTTCTACAACAGTTTCATTTGGTTATTAAGTATAAGAAAGGAACCCATAACAAAGTAGCAGACATGCTCTCTAGACCTCCTATGATGAATGCTTTGATAATCCTTCAGAATAGTTCTATGGTTCATGAAAGTTTTCAGGAACAATATGATAATGATGAGAACTTTAAAGATATCTATGCTGCTTTAATGAATGGTAAACATGTAGAAGAGAAAGATTATTATGTGCAAGATAAACTGTTATATCACTTGGGTAAATTATGTGTTCCAAAAGATGAACAAGCACAGGTGATTAGAGAAGCACATACCTCATTGATTGCAGGACACTTTGGGGTAAACAAAACATTGACTCAGCTGCAGAAATATTGTTATTGGCCTCGCATGCAAGAAACTGTAACCAAGTATATTAGAGGTTGTGTTATGTGTGCAACTAGTAAGCCTAGTAACAGGAAGTTGGGTTTGTACACACCTCTACCTGTACCTTCCCGTCCATGGGAAAGTGTGTCAATGGACTTTGTTGGGGGGTTACCTATGTCTAGGAAGGGACATGATTATTTGTATGTAGTAGTTGATCGGTTCAGCAAAATGTGTATCTTAATGCCATGTAAAAAGCAAGTCACTGCTGAACTGACAGCTCATATGTACTTTCAATTTGTATGGGTTCATTTTGGGTTACCTACTTCTATTGTATCGGATCGAGATTCTCGATTCTTGGGGGAATTTTGGTCAGCTTTGTGGGGACTCATGGACACCAGACTGAAGAAGAGTACAGCCTTCCATCCGCAGACCGACGGACAAACAGAGGTTGTAAACAGGACAGTTGTGCATTTACTCAGAGGGTATTGTAGCAAGCATCCTAAGTTGTGGGATGAGAGTCTCCATTATGTGCAGCATGCCTACAACCATGCATCACACTCTTCTACTAAGAGGTCTCCTTTTGAGACATGCTTTGGTTATGTGCCCAAGACACCGATGGATTTTGCTTTTGGGAAAGATGATGTTGAAGATGGACGCCATGATGCAGAGAAGGCTTTGAAGTTCATCCAGAAAGTCCAAGCAATTCATCAGGCAGTGGAAGCACAGTTGGAACAGAGCCAAGCAAAATACAAGGTTCGCCATGACAAGCATCGCACTGATCATCATTTTCAGGTTGGAGACAGAGTTTGGTTACATATCAGCAAGGAAAGGATGCAAGGTGAAGGTAAAAAGCTTAAGCCAATTAGGTATGGTCCTTTTGAGATCCTTGAGAAGATTGGTACTAATGCCTTCCGCCTCAATCTTCCTCCATACATGCATATTTACTCGGTTGTTAATGTTGAGAATTTGAAACTGTACGAGCCTCCAATGATTCTAGATGAAGTCACAGACATTCAAGTTCCAATAGTTGATGACCTTTCACCAGAGTACATGTCAGAATTGCTAGAAGATGTTATTCTCAACAGGAATGTCAGAACTTCACGAAGAGGAGATGTTGAGTACCTCAGAGTGGGCCTGAAGGGGATGCATCCAAGCAAAGCAAGATGGATGGAGATTGGTAAAGTGAGGGAACTTTACCCTCACTTACTTTCCAAGTAATCAAGCTTTCGGAGGTCCAAAAGCTCTCCAGTGGGGAGGCCTGATTCGGGGGACATTTTTCAGTGAAAATTGAAGTGTTCCCAATGCTCCATATTTCAACACCATCAGAAAGAGAACGACGTCTTGATTCCAACGCAACTTGAATGGGGCGAAAAGGACTCCGTTTGTGCAAGTTACGGCCGGTCAAACTTTCAGTCAAACCGGCTTCAAGGGCGTCCAGAGGGTGAAAAAAATAACCATCTCGAAAATTGATGAAACTAGCATCATCACGAAGAGCTCGTCAAGATGATTCCGACTACGTTCGTTTCATCGAAATCCGACATCATATGCTCGAGTTAGAAGCAGTCAAACTTCAGTCAACTTGAGGCTACAGATGATGATGTCATCATGCTGACGTGTCAGTCCGTACTGTACGAAATCCACATGGTCCAACCGGTGCAAGACACGTGGCAGGTGACTCAACTGTACAGACCAATCAGTAACTGACATGTGTCCTCCGTACCGATGACGTGGCTCTCCGTACCCGACGTGGCATCAGACGTGGCATACAACTCAGCAACAGTCAGCAGACACCGTTGCAGATTCTGGCGAATGGTGTTTTGACACGTGGCATCGTGCAGTCGTGCTGCTTTGACCGGCAAATAAGTTTGTTTTAACAAAATGTTCGACGGGTTTGAACCCGTGATCTTCGGCCACCGAGCGAAGCGCTTAACCGTTGCGCCCGGAACAACTATCAATAGTTGTGGGGGTTGGTTTTTATTTTATGGTTTATATTTGTTGGATATGGGTGGTAAAACGTGGCCGGCGGGATTGGAACCGCCGACCACCCTTCTAACAAAACTTGTTATCACCGGTAGGCCGCGTGATAAGTCTTAACCATATACCGGCCATGCTTTATTTGTTGTATAACTGTTGGCCGAACCTTTAACAAAAAGGCATATTAAGCCAAAACAAACAAGATTCGCTCTAACCAGTTCAACCAAAAGATTTCAGAGGATAAATAAGTCAGGATACGAGTTGTTAGAGGGAGTTATGTCATTAATTTGATGGTTAGGCCTAATTAGGCAAATTTTATGTATAAAAAGAGGGGTGTAGGCCTTGTTTTGCTAAGTCCAGGTGGTGAGAACGAGAGAATGCTCGGGAGATTTTGCAGACATTTCCGCACATCAGAGGAACGTTATGCTGCTGTGCTTGAAGGAGATAGTCATTGAAGCAATTGTAACTAATTTTGGAGTATAATCGGATCGGTCACTCCGTTGGAGAGGGACCCGGAGACGTAGTCCTTAGGGACGAACTCCGTTATCAATTGCGTTTGTTCTCCTCTTTATCTTCTCTCTTTCTTTTCAGTTCATTATCTTGGCAATTATATTATGTTCATTTATTCATTTGAGCATTGTATTAAGTGATCTTTTACGTTAAGCACTCTATAAGCAATTGTCCTAGATTCTAAATAGATCAAGTAGGAAGACATCATATATAC
This sequence comes from Sequoiadendron giganteum, assembly GCA_007115665.2. Classification (NCBI taxonomy): domain Eukaryota; kingdom Viridiplantae; phylum Streptophyta; class Pinopsida; order Cupressales; family Cupressaceae; genus Sequoiadendron; species Sequoiadendron giganteum. The sequence goes on along the minus strand of CM021109.1, from coordinate 618,984,248 downwards.
ATTCTTGTTTTTGTTTCTTCCTAAGTGGAGGAATGTTGCTCAATTGTTTTAGATCATATATATCATTCATTGCCAGGAATCTACCATCACTACCAAATATTCTATATTGAGAGAGATTGCATGTTCTCTCTTCTTCTCTTTTGTGGGAGGATTTTCCCTCATAATTTTTTTGTCCTTTCATACTTTTGGAGATCTTGTATTATCTATTTTTTTGGGAGGATTTTTGTCCCATTGGGTTTTCTTATTTTCTCCATTTATGAGAGATTATTTTGTACTTGGGTACCTAGCATGGCCTAGTAGTTGGGACCTAAATTTTGGGTAAAGTACAAAGTTGTGTCACACTTTATAAAGGAAATGACCAACACTGATCCAACTTTTAAACTTGAAACACTAAAAAATGGCATATATGTTTTGAATTTTGAAATGATATAAACCAATAAAATGTGTATTTGTTAGCATATTTTATGGTTATATTTTTTGAAAAAATTAAAAAATTATTTGAATATAATTCTTATAAATTGACACTATAATTTAGTTGCTAATAAAATGTTGGAAAATGAAGTTACATGAGATGTCAATCTTTATGTAGTAATTTGTTTCCTTCAATTTTTTTTGTGTATTTATAACTTTAAACTTTAGTGCATGGATTTTTTTTCCAATTTTGATATTTAATATATATTTTTAAATAAATAATAAATTGTGTGTGTATTAATTAATTGTTGTTTCCATTCGATGTCAACTTTCATATTAACTATTAGTATAAAATAGAAAAGAATTATACCATCTTGATATAAGTTATTTTATCTAGTGTATCATATTTTTTTAATTTTTTGATAATTTTTAATATTTTTCTTCACATGGTAATCAACCTAATATTTTTGTGTTGATAACATACTTATAGTAAAATCATAGATAATAATTATAAATCAAAAAAATATAAATAATAATTAAACTATTAATATATATTTGAAAAATACACTTATGGATCTATAAAAGGCTATTTTTACATTTTTTTTAAATTATTTACACATGTGAGTAGGATTTGTTGAGCTTGGTATAAGATTAACTAGGGTATTTTTATATTTAAAAATAGGATTTATATGATTAGGATTAACTACTAGTATAAGATGGTCTTGGTCTGCAATTATCCATTTCTCCTTGAGCCCCTTACTTTTCATCCTGATGATGGATCACGGAGTGTGATCTGAAACATTGATGCAAAAATTATTACACAATCGAATCTAGAAATCAGATTAAATTAGCATTATGGATTGTGGAAACTTGATATCATTAAAGGATTTGTTGAAACATCAATTTTTTAAAATAATTTTATTTTTTTGGTAAAATGGGCCTCAAAGTCCAGTGCTACATATGCGTTTAGCCAATAATTTTAATTGGAAAATTTGTGGAAATATCTAGCATAGCTTAGAGAATGAATCTTACTAGATTGAATATGTTTAACCAAATTTAATCTTTAGTTAGAAATACTTAAACTCGCTTGTGCTAATAAATTGGTTGAAAGTGTGACACACCTTTGTACTTTTACCCTTTTGATCTTGCACATTCTCCCTAAATTGCACTTAAAGAGGGTGTTGGTGTGAATGAGGTGTTTTACCTAATTGGCTCACTAACTAGGTCCTATTTTCACTAGTTTACTTAGGGTACACATAAGATACTTATCACTTAATCTCTCATGTCAATAAGACATCTGTCATAATATTATGAAGTCTTGTGTCTCACCTTGGCCTATATAACCAAGGGGTTCTCATTGTAATCTCAATCCATCATTATATCATTTTATAACCCTTTGATATAATAACATTATCCTATCTTATTTGACTTCTCTTATACTTTTATTGAAGCTCCTAGATCTTGTGCACTTAAATCTGTAGTCAAATTTTGCATGGAATAGATCATTCTATACTAACTCTTATAGATCTCATTCCAAAATAAGGTATCTTTCTCATATTAATTTTTCCACCTTGGATTTCTAATCAATTAGTTGATTTTCAAAGTGATTACAATAATTCCAAAACTCATCAATCTACTAGTTATTATTTAAAGATTTTCCAATTTTAGATGTTGTCAAGATTGTTGGGTATAGTAAGTATTTTAGCACTATACTTATAATGGGGAGATAACATGGAAGTATCAAATTTTGATTCTAAAATAGAAAGTGTATCAGTTGCAATAATATCTTCTCTATCCACCCATCTGATGTCAAAGGTATCAAACATTTATATTGCATCCCACATTACATTTCTATACATCCATAATATTTTTCTTTAGCAACAATTCCTTCTTCATAGCAATCCTTCACTATATTCTATTATTCTTTATAGTGCATGAATTGGAGTTCCCAAACCAAAATCACATCTATTCACCTTCAAAACCTTAAAAATATCAACCCATCACTAAGAAAATTATCATTCTAAGATATTAAGTATTTAAAATTAATATGGATTATTTATATTTAATACCATTCCTTCAGTAAAAAATTGAGTAGGTAGTATGTTAAATATTAGAGACCAATAATAGAGAAATACAATATAAAATAGACTTGAATATGGTGATATATTCTCTAATTTCCAAGTCTAGTGTAACTACTAGGTTCAAATGAAATTTGAATATGTAAAACCTTACTAGACCATTTTTATCTACAAAGTATGGTTGAGAGACACGATTTTTAGCAAAACTATTGTACTATCATTCAAATTCTCAACAATTGATCCCCAACAAATGATTGGAAAAAAGTGGCTTCAATCCTCTCACTATTTCAAGCTTGTCTTTAGTTTCTTGGATTAAATTTGATTTATTAACAATTTCTTGGTAACTAGTTCATGAAGAACTACTAAAAATTAGTTTGTGCAATAAAAACTCAAATAAAATTAATTTTAAAATTTGAGTGTTGTGATTGATAATAAGATAATAGTTTATTTGTTCATAGTCTGTAGAGGATTTACATAGTAGTCAAGGAGCATATATACTATTGTAATCACTTATTTTTCTTATTTGCATAAAATTATAAGTAATTATCACTAGCAAGATGGATTTTCTTCTCACAAGGTTTCTATGGTAAAATTTCAAAAATTATTGTGTTTGAGACTCTTTTATTTCTAACATATTAGTTTCTAATTTTTAATGGCATTCATCCCTAGGTAAGTGCAAAAAGATGAGGGGCTAAAAAGTGGCCAATTTACTTTTTCATCCCGAAATAGCGAAAATGTGAGAGTGTTGTAGTAAAACGTGCTCGCATTATGGTTTGGTAATGATCGAGCCTAGGCTCTGTCATTACCAAGTCATAATGCGAGCACATTATAACACACTCGTGTTATGATTTAAATTTCAAAAAATGCACACATTTTGAGTTCAAAAAATGTGCACTTTGTGAAATCAAAAAAACATTTCCATAACACGCTCACATTTTGGTCTACATTGAAATTTTGTTCTTCTCTTTTTCTTGTATCTTTCTTTTTGTTATCTTTCAGGGAAACTATATACATGAAATAAACATTTAAGTATAAGTTGACATTTACATATGGACATTTACTTTCTTATACTTTAAGTTATATTTCATGCATATAGTTTCAGGATGTTTGAGAGTGGTTTCAGATAGATCTAGGAGTTATAATGCAAATTCTAGTTTTTGGAAGATCTCACAAATTTTAGACAGTCAAATTTCAGTAATCAACATGTCAAATTTTAGTAATCAGGAGGTCAAGTTTCAGTAACTAGCAATTTGTAACGTCTTTCTCTCTCTATCTCACTCATTTTTTATCCCTTATTCTCTAGACCTCTCTCTCACACTCTTTCCTTCCCTCTATACTTCTATCTATCTAACCTTTCTCTCTCCCCCCATCCCTCCCTCCTTTCCTCCTTCCCTCAGGTTCCCTCTCTAATTTTCTCTATCTCCCCCTCTCTCTCTTCCTTCCTCTCACCCACCTTCCCTCTCTACTTCACTATATCTAACCTATCCCTCTCTACCTCTCTCTCCTTCCCTCCTCTCTCTCTCTCCCTTCATCCCAACTACCTTCCCTCTCTACTTCTCTCTATCTAACCTATCCCTCTCTGCCTATCTCTCACCCTCCCTCCTCTCTCTCTCAATCTCTCCACCTTCCTCTGTCCCTCCTCTCTCTCATTCTCTTTATCGCACTTCTCTCCCTCTATCCCTCCCTCCTCCCCTCTCTACTTCTCTATATCTCTCTCCCTCCATCCCCCCCCTCTTTATCTCTCCTTACCTATATGCTTCTCTCTAACTCTATCCATATCTACCTCTCCCTCCCTCATTCCCTCTCTCTCTCCCTCCCTCTCTCCCTCTCTCTCAATCTCCCAACCTTCCTCCTTCCCTTTGTGTTTCCCTCTCACACACTCCCTCCCCCATCTCTCTCTAGTTTAGGGTTTAGGGTTTAGGGTTTAGGATTTAGGATTTAGGGTTTACGCTTTATGGTTTATGGCTTAGTCTTTAGGTCTAACCCCCTCTCTCTCCCCCTCTCTCTCAGGTCTATCCCTCCCACCCCCCCCTCTCTCTCTTAGTTATATCTCTCACTCCCTCTATCTCTCTCTCAAGACTCTCCTTCCTAGGTCCCCTCTCCCTCTCTTAGGTCTCTCCCTCCCACCCTAACAAGAGAACTCTCTCTCTCTCTCTCTCTCTCTC
>CM021109.1:618823273-618979494 GCA_007115665.2 Sequoiadendron giganteum | reverse complement strand
GACACAACTTTGTACTTTACCCAAAATTTAGGTCCCAACTACTAGGCCATGCTAGGTACCCAAGTACAAAATAATCTCTCATAAATGGAGAAAATAAGAAAACCCAATGGGACAAAAATCCTCCCAAAAAAATAGATAATACAAGATCTCCAAAAGTATGAAAGGACAAAAAAATTATGAGGGAAAATCCTCCCACAAAAGAGAAGAAGAGAGAACATGCAATCTCTCTCAATATAGAATATTTGGTAGTGATGGTAGATTCCTGGCAATGAATGATATATATGATCTAAAACAATTGAGCAACATTCCTCCACTTAGGAAGAAACAAAAACAAGAATGTATATATGATGTCTTCCTACTTGATCTATTTAGAATCTAGGACAATTGCTTATAGAGTGCTTAACGTAAAAGATCACTTAATACAATGCTCAAATGAATAAATGAACATAATATAATTGCCAAGATAATGAACTGAAAAGAAAGAGAGAAGATAAAGAGGAGAACAAACGCAATTGATAACGGAGTTCGTCCCTAAGGACTACGTCTCCGGGTCCCTCTCCAACGGAGTGACCGATCCGATTATACTCCAAAATTAGTTACAATTGCTTCAATGACTATCTCCTTCAAGCACAGCAGCATAACGTTCCTCTGATGTGCGGAAATGTCTGCAAAATCTCCCGAGCATTCTCTCGTTCTCACCACCTGGACTTAGCAAAACAAGGCCTACACCCCTCTTTTTATACATAAAATTTGCCTAATTAGGCCTAACCATCAAATTAATGACATAACTCCCTCTAACAACTCGTATCCTGACTTATTTATCCTCTGAAATCTTTTGGTTGAACTGGTTAGAGCGAATCTTGTTTGTTTTGGCTTAATATGCCTTTTTGTTAAAGGTTCGGCCAACAGTTATACAACAAATAAAGCATGGCCGGTATATGGTTAAGACTTATCACGCGGCCTACCGGTGATAACAAGTTTTGTTAGAAGGGTGGTCGGCGGTTCCAATCCCGCCGGCCACGTTTTACCACCCATATCCAACAAATATAAACCATAAAATAAAAACCAACCCCCACAACTATTGATAGTTGTTCCGGGCGCAACGGTTAAGCGCTTCGCTCGGTGGCCGAAGATCACGGGTTCAAACCCGTCGAACATTTTGTTAAAACAAACTTATTTGCCGGTCAAAGCAGCACGACTGCACGATGCCACGTGTCAAAACACCATTCGCCAGAATCTGCAACGGTGTCTGCTGACTGTTGCTGAGTTGTATGCCACGTCTGATGCCACGTCGGGTACGGAGAGCCACGTCATCGGTACGGAGGACACATGTCAGTTACTGATTGGTCTGTACAGTTGAGTCACCTGCCACGTGTCTTGCACCGGTTGGACCATGTGGATTTCGTACAGTACGGACTGACACGTCAGCATGATGACATCATCATCTGTAGCCTCAAGTTGACTGAAGTTTGACTGCTTCTAACTCGAGCATATGATGTCGGATTTCGATGAAACGAACGTAGTCGGAATCATCTTGACGAGCTCTTCGTGATGATGCTAGTTTCATCAATTTTCGAGATGGTTATTTTTTTCACCCTCTGGACGCCCTTGAAGCCGGTTTGACTGAAAGTTTGACCGGCCGTAACTTGCACAAACGGAGTCCTTTTCGCCCCATTCAAGTTGCGTTGGAATCAAGACGTCGTTCTCTTTCTGATGGTGTTGAAATATGGAGCATTGGGAACACTTCAATTTTCACTGAAAAATGTCCCCCGAATCAGGCCTCCCCACTGGAGAGCTTTTGGACCTCCGAAAGCTTGATTACTTGGAAAGTAAGTGAGGGTAAAGTTCCCTCACTTTACCAATCTCCATCCATCTTGCTTTGCTTGGATGCATCCCCTTCAGGCCCACTCTGAGGTACTCAACATCTCCTCTTCGTGAAGTTCTGACATTCCTGTTGAGAATAACATCTTCTAGCAATTCTGACATGTACTCTGGTGAAAGGTCATCAACTATTGGAACTTGAATGTCTGTGACTTCATCTAGAATCATTGGAGGCTCGTACAGTTTCAAATTCTCAACATTAACAACCGAGTAAATATGCATGTATGGAGGAAGATTGAGGCGGAAGGCATTAGTACCAATCTTCTCAAGGATCTCAAAAGGACCATACCTAATTGGCTTAAGCTTTTTACCTTCACCTTGCATCCTTTCCTTGCTGATATGTAACCAAACTCTGTCTCCAACCTGAAAATGATGATCAGTGCGATGCTTGTCATGGCGAACCTTGTATTTTGCTTGGCTCTGTTCCAACTGTGCTTCCACTGCCTGATGAATTGCTTGGACTTTCTGGATGAACTTCAAAGCCTTCTCTGCATCATGGCGTCCATCTTCAACATCATCTTTCCCAAAAGCAAAATCCATTGGTGTCTTGGGCACATAACCAAAGCATGTCTCAAAAGGAGACCTCTTAGTAGAAGAGTGTGATGCATGGTTGTAGGCATGCTGCACATAATGGAGACTCTCATCCCACAACTTAGGATGCTTGCTACAATACCCTCTGAGTAAATGCACAACTGTCCTATTTACAACCTCTGTTTGTCCGTCGATCTGCGGATGGAAGGCTGTACTCTTCTTCAGTCTGGTGTCCATGAGTCCCCACAAAGCTGACCAAAATTCCCCCAAGAATTGAGAATCTCGATCCGATACAATAGAAGTAGGTAACCCAAAATGAACCCATACAAATTGAAAGTACATATGAGCTGTCAGTTCAGCAGTGACTTGTTTTTTACATGGCATTAAGATACACATTTTGCTGAACCGATCAACTACTACATACAAATAATCATGTCCCTTCCTAGACATAGGTAACCCCCCAACAAAGTCCATTGACACACTTTCCCATGGACGGGAAGGTACAGGTAGAGGTGTGTACAAACCCAACTTCCTGTTACTAGGCTTACTAGTTGCACACATAACACAACCTCTAATATACTTGGTTACAGTTTCTTGCATGCGAGGCCAATAACAATATTTCTGCAGCTGAGTCAATGTTTTGTTTACCCCAAAGTGTCCTGCAATCAATGAGGTATGTGCTTCTCTAATCACCTGTGCTTGTTCATCTTTTGGAACACATAATTTACCCAAGTGATATAACAGTTTATCTTGCACATAATAATCTTTCTCTTCTACATGTTTACCATTCATTAAAGCAGCATAGATATCTTTAAAGTTCTCATCATTATCATATTGTTCCTGAAAACTTTCATGAACCATAGAACTATTCTGAAGGATTATCAAAGCATTCATCATAGGAGGTCTAGAGAGCATGTCTGCTACTTTGTTATGGGTTCCTTTCTTATACTTAATAACCAAATGAAACTGTTGTAGAAAACCCATCCACCGAAAGTGCCTACTTTGTTGCAGTTTAGTTTGTGAGTGCAAATACTGAAGTGGCTGGTGATCAGTGTGGATTACAGTTTCTTTCCCCATTATGTAATGTTTCCATTTTTTAACACTCTGAACTAAAGCATAAAGTTCTTTATCATAAGTGGGATAGTTACTTACTGCTCCTGAAAAAGTTTCAGAGTGGTAGCAAACTGGTTTACCTCCTTGCATGAGTACTGCTCCCATGGCAAATCCACTTGCATCTGTCTCAATCTCAAATGGTTGATGTAGATCTGGTAAGGCCAAAACTGGTGCGGTGCTCAACTTTCCCTTCAAAGTGTCGAAAGCCTTCTGTTGTGGACCTCCCCACTGAAAAGTTGCCCTCGTACTGGTTAATGCATGTAATGGTGATGCTATAAAAGAGAAATTTGCAATAAACTATCTCCAGTACTGAACTGCACCTAGGAAACTTCTGACCTCTGTGACTGTACTTGGCTTAGGCCATTTTACAATAGCTTCGACCTTCGCAGGGTCTACTTTCAATTGACCACCCCCTACGACATAGCCTAAGTACACTAAGGATGTCTTAGCAAATTCACATTTAGACATCTTTACATACAATTTTTCTTTTCTCAATACATCAAAGACTTTCTTTACATGACTTACATGATCTTTCCAAGTTCGACTGAATACAAGGATATCATCTAGATAGACTATGACAAAATCATCAATGAAAGGATGAAAGACATCATTCATGACTCTCATAAAGGTAGCTGGTGCATTACAAAGCCCAAAAGGCATAACCAACCACTCAAACAGTTCCTGTTTTGTCTTAAATGCAGTCTTCCAAATATCATCTTCTGCAATTCTTATCTGATGATAACCACTTCGCAAATCTAACTTAGTGAAATAAACTGCATGTTTTAATTGATCAAGCAAATCATCTATTCTGGGAAGAGGATACCTGTTCTTTACCGTTATCTTGTTCAAGGCGCGATAGTCAATGCACATCCTCCAAGTTCCATCTTTCTTTGGAACCAAGACAATTGGAGAACCACAAGGAGAAGTACTAGGACGAATAACTCCTTTTTCCACCAACTCTTGAACCTGCTTTTTAATTTCCTCATTCTGCATAACTGATAAACGGTACATGCCGATATTAGGAAGTGGCACATCCTGCTGTAATTGGATTTCATGCTGTATCTCTCTCTTGGGTGGTAACCCCATCGGTTCCTGAAACATGTCATCATAAGCGGAAATAATTTTGACCATTTCAGCTTTATGTTTTGGATCACACCCCTTGAATGCCTCAGATTTATCATCTTCTTTGGCTTTTACAAGCATTAGTACAAAGTTTTTACTTGAGTTGACCAACCTCTTCATTTGACCAGCATTAACTAGTGTAAGATTAGTCTTCACCTTATGTGCCCGTACAATGTATTCTACCCCATCTTTAAAAAGATGATACTTATTCTCCCCCCTATAAAAAATTGCTTTTCTGTCATAAAGATAAGGACTTCCCAACACAAGCCCACAAATATCCAAAGGAACTACATCTACTTCTACCTCATCAACAAAGTTTGCAGTGATGGCAAATCTTAATTTACACTGTTTAGTTACTTGTAGTTGAGCATCATTGCAAACCCATCCGAGTGGATATGGTTTCGGATGAGTTGTTGTAGTCAAATTAAGTTTCTTTACAACTTCTTTAGATATTATGTTGACTTGTGAACCCGTATCAAACAGAGTATCAACCTTAGTGTGTTTTGTTACAACACGGATGTGAAACAATTCATTTCTTTGCTTATCAACCTTAGGAGAAGATTCTTTACTTGTACTTGCACTGGCATTAGAAAAACTTGCATCAGATGAGAGAGATATACCTTTCTCTTTACCTTGGATTCCGGTAGCAACAATCTTTGTCTCATCTCCGGAGTCAGAACCAAGATCTTGTTGAATCACTGCAGTAGTCTTTTGCTTGCCTTTATTACCTCCATATCTTTTCGGCCTCAACTCAGGATGAAGCTTCCAACATCTTGTATCATCATGCCCCTCTTTCTTACAATGGGAGCACGTTGGTTTCTCACCCTCTTTCTTAGCTATAGCTGTCTTCTTCCCTTTGCCTTTATCTTTGTCTTTTTCTTTCCCTTTAGACTTACCCTCGAACTTAGATGGCTTCTTGGAAAAGTTATCACTAAAAGTGTTCTTACCCCTTGACTCTATATGAGTAGCTTGAATAGACACCTCATCTAGATTATTGGGACTCAACATCAAGATAGTGTGCCTAAGGTAAGAATGTAAACCACCAATATACTTAAGTAATGTGTCTTGGGTATACAAGGGAACATTTAGAGCAATGGCCCGTTTCCTAAACTCATGGGTATACTCTTGGACAAACCACCCCTTACCTTGCCTAAAGGTTTTCCAATTCATGGTTAACTGTTGCATGTAACCTAAAGGATAGAATTGTTTCCTAAGGGCAGCAACAAACTCCATCCAAGACATATTAACTTGACCATGGCGAGCAATTTCTTCCCGAGTCTTACTCTCCCACCAGGTGAGAGCTGTACCTCCCAACCGGAGAGTGGCTAATTGGATCCTAGAAGCATCTTCTACTAGGCCTTGAATCCTACAGTACACTTCTACTTGTTGGACCCAATCGTCTAACTTTTCAGCATTTAACTCCCCACAGTATTTAAGTAACTCAAATTTTACATCAAGCTTAATTACAGGCACAGACTTGCTCTTAAATGGATTTATATTAGAAGAAGGAGAAGGAGAAGGAGGAGAAGGGGGAGGAGAAGAAGAGGGAGAAGATGGAGGAGAAGGAGTTTCTGGAGCTTTCTCCTCTATGTCTTTTTGATCTTCCTGCTTCTTGTGCTTCGAAGAACCTCCCTTTTCGCGTTTCTTCTTCTCTACATAAAGTTCTTCCACCATTGCCTTCATATCAAGAAATAGCTTTTGGAAATCCTTTGGATTGAGCTCTGAACTTTGTTCACCTTCTTTTGCTTCCATCTGTGATGATGGATGAGCTCTTCGTCTTCCAATCTCTGGATTATACTCTTCAAGTTCTCCTTCACCTCGTTGCAACCTGGATCTCGTTAGCATTCAAATTCTGCAATACTAGCCACACACAAAGCTCTGATACCAACTTGATCTATTTAGAATCTAGGACAATTGCTTATAGAGTGCTTAACGTAAAAGATCACTTAATACAATGCTCAAATGAATAAATGAACATAATATAATTGCCAAGATAATGAACTGAAAAGAAAGAGAGAAGATAAAGAGGAGAACAAATGCAATTGATAACGGAGTTCGTCCCTAAGGACTACGTCTCAGGGTCCCTCTCCAATGGAGTGACTGATCCGATTATACTCCAAAATCAATTACAATTGCTTCAATGACTATCTCCTTCAAGCACAACAGCATAACGTTCCTCTGATGTGCGGAAATGTCTGCAAAATCTCCCGAGCATTCTCTCGTTCTCACCACCTGGACTTAGCAAAACAAGGCCTACACCCCTCTTTTTATACATAAAATTTGCCTAATTAGGCCTAACCATCAAATTAATGACATAACTCCCTCTAACAACTCGTATCCTGACTTATTTATCCTCTGAAATCTTTTGGTTGAACTGGTTAGAGCGAATCTTGTTTGTTTTGGCTTAATATGCCTTTTTGTTAAAGGCTCGGCCAACAGTTATACAACAAATAAAGCATGGCCGGTATATGGTTAAGACTTATCACGCGGCCTACCGGTGATAAAAAGTTTTGTTAGAAGGGTGGTCGGTGGTTCCAATCCCGCCGGCCACGTTTTACCACCCATATCCAACAAATATAAACCATAAAATAAAAACCACCCCACACAACTATTGATAGTTGTTCCGGGCGCAACGGTTAAGCGCTTCGCTCGGTGGCCGAAGATCACGGGTTCAAACCCGTCGAACATTTTGTTAAAACAAACTTATTCGTCGGTCAAAGCAGCACGACTGCATGATGCCATGTTTCAAAACACCATTCGCCAGAATCTGCAACGGTGTCTGCTGACTGTTGCTGAGTTGTATGCCACGTCTGATGCCACGTCGGGTACGGAGAGCCACGTCATCAGTACGGAGGACACATGTCAGTTACTGATTGGTCCGTACAGTTGAGTCACCTGCCACGTGTCTTGCACCGGTTGGACCATGTGGATTCCGTACAGTACGGACTGACACGTCAGCATGATGACATCATCATCTGTAGCCTCAAGTTGACTGAAGTTTGACTGCTTCTAACTCGAGCATATGATGTCAGATTTCGATGAAATGAACGTAGTCGGAATCATCTCGACGAGCTCTTCGTGATGACGCTAGTTTCGTCAATTTCTGAGATGGTTATTTTTTTCACCCTCTGGACGCCCCTAAAGCCGGTTTGACTGAAAGTTTGACCGGCCGTAACTTGCACAAACGGAGTCCTTTTCGCCCCGTTCAAGTTGCGTTGGAATCAAGACATCGTTCTCTTTCTGATGGTGTTGAAATATGGAGCATTGGGAACACTTCAATTTTCACTGAAAAATGTCCCTCGGATCACTACTATTGAAAGGAAATTGAAGGAAGATAGATCTAGATATGTTATGTCTTTGAATTCTACTCAAGTGTTCCCATGTAAAATTGCCAAAAGCTATTAGAATCAAGTCAAGTGTTCTAGTACACAATGATGAAGATGACAATCTATAACCTAGTGTAAATGGATTTAAAACATAATAAAATGATAAACATACCTCCTACAAAGGCTTCTCAATAGTCTCCACACCAATTCCAAACTAAAAAAAAAGTCGATGTAGAGAAGGAAAAGAATAGGAGGGTCTAATTATTCCCTCACAACATCTGAAGAGGATGACACAACTCCATAAGAGATAACATCAAAGAGGATATGAATGCCATCGATAGTGTCCTCAAAGTTTGTAAGATAGGAATCACAAAAAAACCTTGCAATATCTATCAAATACTCATCCCAAACAATTTTCCTCGGTAGAGAAAGAACACCAAGATTCAATAATCTATGAACCCCCTTACATAGTTGAAAAAGAAAAATTTTCAATTCTTCTTAAGAAGATGCTTCAACTCATTAATCTATTTTGAATAAAATTGATGTTCATAAATGTTTTTATTTCCTATAATATACACACTTGAGCTTCTCCTTCTAAGATTATTCCCATTGAGAGGGAGAGGATTAAAAATATTTGTGTATCTTGTTATTTTTTTTTCTTTTAGGATTCCTTGATTCTTTTTCTACCTTAGGTTCACTAGCTACCAAAACTTTTCATTTATTTTAAGACTTGATGAGATCCATTTGAATCAACTTTGCTTCCTCTTCGATTAGAAGATTTAAAAAGTAATCAAAAGTAGGCTCAAAATATGTAGCTCCCATAGAAATCCAATGGGTATGAAATTCTCTTCAAATTTACTAAATACTTAGGACCAAGCTTGGAAAATAATTTCTTTTGCATATCCAATAAATTTTTTCCTATTAGACAATTACATATCAATTGTTTCTACAAGGAATCATTATATGGAGTTAGGGGTTCAATTTGAGTTTTCTCAATTGAAAGAACACACAACAAAGAAATGAGAGAAATAGACCACCACATGGGTACCCCCTAAATTACTCAATCAAGGCCCCCGTTAGCAATATATGATTTTGGAACTTTATAATTAGTGCAATTATAGTTTCCACTTTTCAAATTAGTGAAATGGTCTTGATCTTAGTATATTACATATATCAATTTTGGCCACAAAATTGAAAGTATAATTTTTTGACAAAGAATAATATAATCACACCATTATAAATTATAAGAAAAAAATATACTTTACAAAAAATTCATAAAAAATATTACTATACGAGCTTAGACAAAGCCACAAAAGTTCCCAAAATAAGAACTACTCAACAAAAATCTATGATATTCTACAATTTAAAAAAAACACCAAAATAAAAAATATCTACATCATTCCAAATCTCATGAATTTTTTCTCCAAATAAAAAAAAATTCTTGCAAAAAGGACTATGTATGATTGCAAATAGAGCCTTTGAAGTCAAAGTGAAAAACTAAAATCATCAATAGAGAGTAGGGGTAGATTGTGGGCGAAGGGTTGCTAACATCACATTGATGCCATGTTAACATTGAAAATAAATTGAAAAAAAATCCCCTACCAAATTCTTGAGGACTACAAAACTACCAATAGTTGTTTGAAAACCAAATAGGATAGAAAAAAATGATTTTTCTAAATCTGAATCCGCCAAGGTAAGTTGACAAATAACATCAATTGATAACATGATTTCATGCTAGGAAATACCTATTTTTTATAAATTAATATCAATGGGTCATATCTCAATTGTTAGTGGTGGTGATATGAGAAAGTTACTAATTGTGGTAGTTTTGAAGCCACCTACAAAGGGCTTATGCATTGCTAATTGGTGTCAATATTTGACCCCAATGGTGAAGGAGGCCCATGCCTATTAAGACACCATAATTTTTAAAAAGCGTAGGTTATTGATAAAAACCTTATCACAATTTTTTTTCTTTTCTTATTTTTAAAATTTATTTATTGACTAATACCGAAGATTTTTTATAGTATTATATTACACAAACAATATTCTAAAAAAATATTTTGATAATATGATTTGTATGATTGGGGAGGAAAAAAGTTTCTTTGATGGCCTTGGGAAAAAATGTTTGATTATGGTCTTCAACCTTTTGGATGGGGTGATAGGGTTAGATTTGACACAAAATGCTCCAAAATTTTAGCTACTTTATAGATCTAGTAACCACCTCCCAACTTTAAAACCTTGTATTTCTAGCCTCACATGTCCAGTTTGGATAAATCAAAAGGATAAATTGAATTTATTGGACATATTGAACTTAGTGGTGAGTTCAAATTTGCACATGCATTCTCCAAAATAAACTTGTAATACAAAGATACAAATAGGAACCTCTCCAAAATCTAGTATTTCTATGAAGTTTTTCTAATTCTTTGGGTCATCATATGATGCAAGGGAAGAACATACTAAAATTTTCAAGAGAAATTAGTGTGAATAGGACCTAGGTGGTGAGCCAACTAGGTAAAACACCCCATTCAAACCAATAAATTTATAAAATTGAAAACAAATGTTCTTCCAAGAGATCTTGTTTCTCCAAAAAGGATGTTCTATAACACTGATTGTTAGAATACAAGAAGCAAGCCTTTCAACAAAAATGATGTGGAAGTGGTGAACTTAGGAACTAGTGCAACTCCTAGAATTACCTAACCCTATAAGAAATTAAAATTAGTAGACAATAAAATAATAATAACATTAATTAAAGCTTGTATAAGAGGTTTTTTTTCTTGTTCTTATGATGAGTTGAAGGCTTACATGAAAGATCTTCTCAAACATACTATTCCATTATATCCTAGAACAAATCCTTTTCAATAGATCTTGATACCCATCAACACCACACTTGCCCCTCAAATACAAAAAGATTGATGAAATTGAAAGAATGAGGAATAATCAAACCAATTAGACATTTAGAGAAGGTTTCCAACCTTTTACTAGTGAGAGGAAAATAGACATTAAGTTTTGTGTGGATTTTAGGAATCTAAACATCAAATCATTGAAGGACAACCATCCACTGCCTAACATGGACTATTTACTGCAACAAGTAATATGGTCTAGATCTATGTCTATGATAGATGACTTCTCAAGCTACAATTAAGTATTGATAAAAGAATATAACTAGCCTAGGATAATCTTCACTATGCCATAAGGAACACTTGTTTATGTTACAATTACCTTTGAGTTGAATAATGTAGGATCCAAATTTTAGAGAGTAATGTATGTTACATTTTTTAGCCTTATAATCGATATTATGGTGGTCTACCAACATGACATGATTACTTATTCCAAGGATAAAAATGATTATTGTAAACACTTAGAGTTAATCTTTCAAAGGTGTTTCGAGTATTAGATTTACTTAAATCCCAATAATTATATATTTTGAGTGGAATAATACAATCCACTTGGACATATTATGCCAAAGAAGGGTCGAGAAGTGATCTAGAATGAGTGAGACTTATTGATCTCATTCCACATCCCAAGATAATCAAAGAAATATAATAATTCTTTGGGTAGTTAAACTTCATTAGGATTTTTTTTCTAGCTTTGTAGAGAAAAAATTCATTTACAAGGTATTTAAAAAGGGTCAATCATTAAATTGGGACAAGGAATCAACTAATTCCTTCACAAAGATATCAAATATGCATCGAAGGAGGTGCTTGTATTGACAAGCCTATAATAATTAAAACCTTTTCAACTATTTATTTAGCATCATTTTACACTATTGTTGTTGTTTTGTTATATAAAATAATGATGGTTACAAAAAGCCAATAGTATTCTTCAATATTTTTGAAAGATGTTAAATTGAGACACCCCGTCATGGAGAAGCATGACTTTCCTCTTGTTAAAAGGTATTTATTTTTTTAGATCTTATTTGATAGGAGAAAAAATCACTTCCTTTGTGCACCAAGAGCCATCAAGAAAATATATGCAAATGGAGCAACAAGATATAGTAGTATGACTTGAAAGTGAAGACAATTGATTTGGTCAGGGGTCAAGGCCTTGCTACATTAATGGTTGAGACAAATTTAGTTGAAGTTAAAGTGTATTCTAGTTCAAATATGACTCCTCTCCTCCTCATTTTCATTTGAAAGATTATTTTTGACAGTACAAGGACATTATGTTTTATTTAGAGAATATATAAATTATCCAACCAAAATTAGATGATAAATAAAAATAACTTTGAAGTTGATGGCTCAAAGGTATCTGTTTAGAACTCCAAGGTCAAATAATGTGGATACACTTTGATAGAATATTCCTCAAGTGTTTGGATAATGAATAGTTTGAAAGAGTTATATAGCAATGCCACCAAGTATTCTATGATGGAATTTTTATGTCAAAAATTATTTCTCATAAGATTACTGTTGATGTTAATACAGCGTCGGTCTTCACTAAGACTCATATTAAATACATAGGCCGACCTTATATTTGATTTATATCATGTAATTATTCTGGCCGACTTTAATTGTTATTAAATATTTATCAAAGGCCGACCCAAGTGAAGAGGCGCCTAGGAGATATAAATACAAGGTCACTTCTTGACTATTCTCACAATTGGAATATCAAGAAGTTCGCATTTTATTGGCAGAGCAGAATTCGCAGTCCTAGAAGAAGTTCATACTTAATCAGCAGATCATCATCTTGTAGCAGCAGTTCATCATTTTGTAGCAGCAGACCGATTTCAAGGAGAAACATATTCATTTGTATCTTTGCATCTAGGAGAGGTGCTATTATGCATTGTATCAAATTCGGCATTGTGTTGGGCCTGAGTTGCAAGCAGATTTCTGCTCTTATTCCTTCAATATATAAGAGATATATTTGCTGGGTTTTTCTCCCTCAAGAGGAGGGTTTTCCCAGGGTATCTTGTTGTGTTCATTGTCTTATGTGTTGCATTTCATTTGTTAAATTGATTATCTAATCTGATCTAAGAAACACTAACATGGTATCAGAGCGGGTGTGAAAAAGATCGTGATCAGATTTAGTTCGCAACACTCACCTTATTCTTTTTCAGTCTATCTTCTAAATTTCTCAAGATGGTGAACGGTCTGAAAATCGAGGATAGACTCAAAGGGGTCTCGAACTACATATCATGGAGGTTCAGGTTCATGCTAACTTTGGAAGAGAATGACTTGGCTGAGTTTGTGAAAACAAAAGTTCCCGAACCTAAGGGGGAAGAAGAGAAGCTGTAATGGAGGAAGAAAGACACTAGGGCAAAGAAAGCATTGGTTGATTCTGTCAAGGATCATATTGTACCAATTATCTTCAATTTGGATACAACAAGAGAGATGTTTACAACCTTGGAAGAGATGTACGAAATCAACAACACCAGTCGTGCCCTTGCTCTAAAGCAACAACTTCATCATGTGAAAATGGCAAAAGGAGAATCTGTTATTACATACTTCATGAGGATTTCAGAGATAAAAGATCAGCTCTCCACTATTGGTCACATGATTGATGATAAAGAACTGACTATGCTTGCTCTCAATGGTCTTCCGCTTTCATGGGAGGCGTTCATCCAAGGAATCAGTGCAAGATCCGAACTTCCCAAGTTTGATCGATTGAGGATTGATTGCATTCAAGAAGAGTCAAGACTAACAGCAAGGGGGATTGGTCAAAGCTCAAAGAATGAAGAATTACAAGTTCTTACCTCTTATTCATCAAACAAAGGAAAAGGCTTTAAGAGAGGTTTCTTCAAAAGGAATCGAGAAGATGGAAATGAAGATACTCCTACCTTCAAAAGGAAATGAGACATGTCCAAGATTCAATGTTTTCATTGTGATAAGTATGGTCACTTTGCGAGGGTTTTCCCCCAACGACCTAAGCTTCAAGTTGCCACTGTAGATGTTGAAGAAGTTGCTCTACAAAAGGACTCCAGTGATTATCTATTTTATTTAGCCTTGTCTAGCAATGTTTCCACTGACTCTAATACTTGGTTGATTGACAGTGGTGCTTCTAGGAACATCACCGGATTTAGAAGTCATCTTTCAAACTTAATGGAAAGCAACTCCAGTGATCAAGTTGTTATTGGAGATGATGCTAGATATTCTATAAAAGGGATTGGAAACTCCACTCTTCACTTGGATTCTGGAATTTCTTTGGAGTTGAATGATGTACTGTTCGTACCAGGGATAAAGAGGAACCTTGTTTCAATTTCAGCATTAGAAGACAAAGGTTTTCAAGTTGCCTTCTCTAAAGGGAAAGTTCTTATATGGGAAAAGAACTCCAGCTTCAAAACTGCTCAAGTGATTGGAGTTAGACATGAATGTCTCTACACGCTGTACACTCGTCCTCTTCAAGCACTTGTGCATAACAGTACCAGCATGTGTGATCTTTGGCATCGAAGATTGGCTCACATTCACTTTCGTGCTCTACCTATCATGGAGAAGATGGTCACCGGTCTTCCGAAATTCGATCAAGAACATGAAGGTACATGCAAGGGATGTGCCCTAGGCAAGAACACAAAAGGTACGTTTCATTCCAGTGAAAGTAGATCTAAATGTATTCTTGATCTCATTCATTCTGATTTGTGTGGTCCAATGTCTAGTGCATCATCTAGTGGTTTCTTGTATTATATTATTTTCATTGATGATTACTCTAGAAAGACTTGGATATATTTCTTGAGATCTAAAGAATCAGAAGAAGTATTAGAAAGATTCAGAGAATTCAAAGCACAGATTGAAAATCTGTCTGGGAAGAGGATCAAAGTATTGAGATCTGATAATGGTGGAGAATACACTTCTGGCACTTTTCGAGACTTTTGTATTGAAGCAGGGATTAAGAGGGAGTTCAGTGTTCCCTATAATCCACAACAAAATGGTATCGCTGAAAGGAAGAATAGATCTATTGTGGAAGCAGTGAAAGCTATGATCCATGATCAAGACTTACAAATCTCTCTTTGGGCTGAAGCATCAAGAACAACCGTCTATGTTCAAAACAGGAGTCCCCACAGGATCTTAGAGAATAAAACTCCTGAAGAAGCATTCTCAGGCGTGAAGCCTGAAGTTAGTCATTTGAGGATCTTTGGCTGTCCAGTCTATGTTCATATTCCAAAGGAAAAGAGAACAAAGCTAGAACCTTCTGGGAAGAAAGGAATTCTTGTAGGCTACAGTGAGACATCAAAAGCTTACAGGATTTACATTCCAGGACAGAAGTCTATTGAGATCAGTAGAGACGTCACATTTGAGGAAGATGTTGCTTATAGAAGGTCCAAAGGCACTCCTATGGAGGTTGATGAAGAAGAACCTCCTCAAGATATGGAAGTTGACCATATTCCAGAGAATCTGAAGGAGGATACAGAACCTAAAGAAGATATTGATCCAGCTGAGCCTTTGGATCCTACTGATGGGCCTCTAGACATTGTGATTGGAAAGAAAAGACCTCTTTGGGCTCGCAGGACAATGCAGGAAGCAGAAAGGTTTGCAGCTCCAAGAGGAGCCTTCAGAGAAAGCAAGAGACCTCACAAGTTCTCTAGTTATGTTGCCTTGATGAGTCAGATTATTGAGTCAGAGCCTTCAAATGTTGAAGAAGCTTCTAGTCAACAAGTATGGAAAGATGCCATGATTGAGGAGTATCAGTCTATACTTAAGAACGATGTTTGGGATATAGTTCCTAGACCCAAAGACAAATCTGTGGTGTCTTCTAAGTGGCTCTTCAAGATCAAGCATGCAGCTGATGGGAGCATTGAGAAACACAAGGCTAGATTTGTGGCTAGAGGGTTCTCACAAAAAGAGGGAGTTGACTATGAAGAAACCTTTGCTCCTGTGGCTCGTTACACGTCTGTTAGAACCATCATTGCTATTGCTGCATCTAGAGGATGGAAGATTCACCAAATGGATGTAAAGACAGCTTTTCTGAATGGCATAATAGAAGAAGAGGTTTACATTGAGCAACCAGAAGGATTTGAGGTGCATAGGAAAGAGTCTCATGTCTGCAAGCTGAAGAAGGCCTTGTATGGTCTTAAACAAGCTCCTCGTGCTTGGTATGAAAGAATTGATCAGTATCTTTCAAGTCTGGGTTTCTCAAAGAATGATGCAGATTCTAACCTCTACTTCAAAGTAGTAAATGGTGAAGCATTAATTTTGGTTTTATATGTTGATGACTTGATCATTACTGGTGAAGAACATCTAATTCTAAAATGCAAGAAGGAATTAGCTTCAGAATTTGAGATGAAGAATCTAGGTCTCATGCATTACTTTCTTGGCTTAGAAGTTTGGCAAAAGCCAGATGAGATGATTCTAAGTCAAGGGAAGTACACTGTTGACATTCTCAAAAGGTTTGGTATGATTGACTGCAAACCTATGTCTACACCCATGGAGACTAATTTAGATAAGTTGAAAGAAGCTGCAGCTAGTTCAGAACCAGTGGATTCTACGATGTATAGACAGTTGATTGGTTCATTGATGTATCTAGTTAACACTAGACCTGATATCTGCTATGCAGTGAGTGCACTTAGCCAGTTTATGTGTGAACCAAAGCAAATACATCTTGTAGCAGCTAAACATATCCTGAGATATTTATGTGGCACAATTGGATATGGGTTGAGATATTCTTCAAACGTGGATTTGGAGCTGCATGGTTTTACTGATTCTGATTGGGCAGGATGTGTCTCAGATCGGAAGAGTACTTCTGGTTGTTGCTTCAGTTTGGGGACTGCTATGATCTCCTGGTGTAGCAGGAAACAGTCTTCAGTGGCCTTGAGTACAACTGAAGCAGAGTATATTGCAGCTTGTGTGTCAGCTCGTGAGGCAGTGTGGCTTCGCAAGCTCCTTGCAGGATTGTTTGGACAATCAATGGAGCCTACTATTATACACTGTGATAATCAAAGCTGTGTGAAGCTTTCTGTCAATCCTGTGTTTCATGACAGAACAAAACATGTTGAGATCAAGTACCACTATATTAGAGATATGGTACAAAGGAAAGCTATACAGTTGAGGTATATCAGCACTGAAGAGCAAACGGCAGACATTCTCACCAAGCCTCTCGCCAGGATTAAGTTTGTATACTTCCGGGAGAAACTTGGTATGGTGGAGAATGCAGCCGTGACTGAGAAAGAGTCTCAGTAATCAGTGATCCTTGTTGAGAATGCAACTCTTTGTTGAGAAAGAGTTGAGGTGCAAGCCCTTGTTAATACAATTCTCTGCTGAGAGAGAGTTGAGGTGAAAGTCCTTGATAATGCAATTCTCTGATGAGAGAGAGTTGAGGTGAAAGCCCTTGTTTCCACCCTCTGGGAGAAGCTATGGTGGATGTCATGTGTGTGACTCCATGACAACATCACGTGAGAGAATCCGTGATGAGTTGTTACCATCTATGGGAGTAGCCATAATGGTTAATATCACGTTGAGGTGATATTTCATTTTGTTTTCATTCTAACATAATGTGTCTTGTGTAGATGGAAGTTCATCCCTAGCTGAGAGGGAGTGTTAATGTTAATACAGCGTCGGTCTTCACTAAGACTCATATTAAATACATAGGTCGACCTTATATTTGATTTATATCATGTAATTATTCTGGCCGGCTTTAATTGTTATTAAATATTTATCAAAGGTCGACCCAAGTGAAGAGGCGCCTAGGAGATATAAATACAAGGTCACTTCTTGACTATTCTCACAATTGGAATATCAAGAAGTTCGTATTTTATTGGCAGAGCAAAATTCGCAGTCCTAGAAGAAGTTCATACTTAATCAGCAGATCATCATCTTGTAGCAGCAGTTCATCATTTTGTAGCAGCAGACCGATTTCAAGGAGAAACATATTCATTTGTATCTTTCCATCTAGGAGAGGTGCTATTATTCATTGTATCAAATTCGGCATTGTGTTGGGCCTGAGTTGCAAGCAGATTTCTACTCTTATTCCTTCAATATATAAGAGATATATTTGCTGGGTTTTTCTCCCTCAAGAGGAGGGTTTTCCCAGGGTATCTTGTTGTGTTCATTGTCTTATGTGTTGCATTTCATTTGTTAAATTGATTATCTAATTTGATCTAAGAAACACTAACAATTACGAGAGTGGGACATTGATAGCCCACATTGTTCAAGGATGCGACCAAGTTTATCAAATGATGTCATGCTTGCTATAGTTTTTTAATAAGATGAAGTTTGTAGGTGCACTTCCCCTCACAACCATCTTGGTTGAGGCTCCATTCTAGTAGTGGGGTATTGAATTTACGAGGGAAGAAATATTTATAAATACATATTGGTGTCTATCAATTACTTCACTAAATGGTAGAGGAAATCCCTACATGAAATGCAACATCAAAAGTAGTTATTGATTTTTTACTAAATAATGTCATCACATAGTTTTGAGTGCCATCATGAATAGTTGCTAATAATTAATATGTTTCATATCTTATTATTTTATTGATATGCATTCTTAGTATGTGATAGGTCTAACACATCCCCTTATACCTATAGGGAAATGGTAGGTTGAATCCAACAATACATATATCTTGAGTATCATTAGAAAGAATCTTGATGGAAACAAGAAAAGGTAGGATGATAAGCTTAAGTTTTTTTTATTGTGAATATAGAAAGACTTATCTCTTTTGATCCAAGGAAAATTAATTTTTAGAAGATACATAACATTATACATTATAACACAAATATGGCAACCACACTCTATGTATGTAAATTAGATTCCCAACCTTTAGTGAAGACGTGATTTTAGGTTCTTAACCTTGATCCATAATAGTTTCTATTGTAGCTATGGGATCTTTTGATCCAATATAAATTGGTTTTCATATTATAGCTTTATTTAACACCATTATGTGTATTAAATTTTAATCTTATGCTTGTTAATGGTGTGGATCCAAAAGCCAAATCAAAGCACCAATACTAGGGTATGTGCAGGATCATCATGGAAAAAATAGGCCCTGAAGTGGCAATAAAAAGATAAAAAATCAGAGTTAGACAACTTGACGTGAAAATTTGAATAAGTTATCTATATTATTTCAAAAAAAAGTATAAATAGAATATGTAGAAAATTGAATGTAGTTTCTAAACTACTAGACCTTTCTTTAAAAAAAAAAATCTATTTGGTGAAAATTTGAAATTTCAATGCAGTAGTATTTAAATTTCAGGGTAAAAATAAGAAGTAGGTGTCTGTTTGACCACCCTAACCACAATAAAATGATAATATTTTTTAATAATATTTTAGATATAACTAGAGGACTCATGTCCCGATGTGATGCATATTTTTTTATAATTTTTTTCTAAGTAAATAATTAATTATTAATTTTTTACTACAACTTTTAAAAAATATAAAAGCTCGTCTGTCTAACCACCTTAACTTGGTCAAAAATTCATGAAATTCATTTTTTTTTTTTAATCCTATAGTATGTGAAGCATAGAATGTGATGCATGTTTTAGATTCAAAAAATGTGATACCATTTGAAAGTTGTAGATTTTGTTCAATCAGTCTATCAATCAAGACTTTATTCGTAATTATAATAGAAAATGAATAATAATTATTTATTAAATTCAAATTAAAGCATAATTTATATTGGTGGAAAGCTGAGAATCTCCTTTAAAAACCCTTTTCATTTCATCAATTTTGGGTAAAAAAAAAGTCGTCAGCCACATGGGCTATCATATGGCTTAGATATCGCCAGTTTTTGGCCCATCATGATCCTACACATACCCACTATACCACTCATATAAGTGATGATGACATGGAAATAATATTGAAGTTAAATATTTCCTAAGGGTGAGTGCAAGAAGTTGAGTCCACTTCTAGTAGAAGTGTCATTTTTTAGCTTTAAAATAGGTACCCATTCATTTTTTAGAATAGGTACCCATTTTAAAGTCAGTACTCATTCCAAAAGGTTTGGAAATCACAATCCATGTTTCTCATTTGGATTTAGGATTAGAAAAGGCATGGTAACTATTGACGTAGAATTTTGCATGTAGCAGCAGTCTCATGGGAAACTTAGCTAATGGGGGACGTTGTGCGCTAGCTAAGTGACCTCCGAGATTTTACGAAAGCCGGCTCTTCATTTAGTGGGGGGAGTAAAAGGTGAGGAAGATAGCAGGAATGTAAAAATTTACACTACAGGTGATGCGCCAAAGTCTTAGACAAATTTACCAGAGCACAGTGCAGAATGCAAAGGCCCGAACCACTAAATTGTTGTTAGTTAAACTAATTTTCTCAAAATCACTTGAAACGTAAGAGTACCTTCTATTTTGCATAACATAATTTTAGCATAACTTTTAGCTAACACAGAAGAGTTGAAGTGAACATGGTCTGTATTTATTGAGTTATGAAAAATTATAGAAAGCTGAAGAACATGCATTCATACAATAAAAGAAGATAGCGACACATACCAATAGTCTCATTAAATGCATAAACACACATAAAGGCTGAAACTATTTGGCACAGTCTGGAGTCTTTAAATTCAATAAAGCTATTACAAAGGCCTTCTTCCCAGTGCTCGATATTTTTTTCAAACTTAACCAACAACTAATTAAAAGGAAAAATGGCCGCATTATAGGCTAGCCCACCGCCTGAAAATGCACCAAGAGAAAAGAAAATCCGAGTAAAGACCGACGGCCCAAATCACCTCGAGCCGCCACAACGAACATCAATCGGCCACGAGCATGCCAGCGAAGCCACGACATGGAACGAAAAATCATGCAGCAGTAGGTGAGAACACGCGGCGCCATAGCAAGAAACACGGCAGCACGCGAGTACAAAAGGGTCAAGCAACAATTCCAAGGTAACTGGCGCAACAACAACCACCACGTGTCACTCAGACGGAGCCCGATAGAAATTCGAAGAAATGCCTAGCAAAAAGCTCCGAGAGGGAGCCACGTGGAGCGCTTCAAGCAAGATAAAGTATAAGGCAGGCCCAACTCAGAAAGCAGACAGAGAAAGCCAAGCAGCACGCAGACGGAGACCGACAAAAAGTGAAGCAATGTAAAAAGAAGAAAGCCTTGTGATGCAGCCACATGGAGTGCTCCGAGGGCAGTGAGCATTTGTAAAGGAAGGCGCAGCCACAAAGGTAAAAATATAAAACCGCAAAGGCTTTGGTAGTTTTTTGTTGAACAGTAACCCAACCCTTAGCCTTGGACCTACAAATACAAGGTCATGGAAATATTGAGAGAAAACAATGGCTATGTCAATATGGCTAATGGGGTTTTTTTAAGAATTATTTTATGAAATTAAAACCTATTTTAGATGAGATTGTGTAGATTCTAGATATGTATTTTTTTTTAAATTGGATTATTTTTTCTATTTTTAAAATATTTTTTATGAAAATGGTCCATAAATATGAAAAATCAAGTTTTTTAAATTATTTTAATAACTTTTTATTAAAATATTTTTTTGGAAAGAAAATTATACATCAACAATATTCAAACAATTCTTTTCAATTTTTAAAAAATGATAAGTTTAGGTCATCTTATGTGTGATGTACACGTGGGATTTTCAAAACAGCAATTACGACCAATGAAATTTTTTTAAAAAAAAATATTCAAAAAAAAATTATAAAAAATTATTGTGGACATTTTTTAGTGTATTAGAGACCATTTCCTAAAAGGATTTAGAAAAAATACAATTATTTAGGTCAAAATATGGATGACTTACATGTGCATGGTATGGTTAAAAAAAGTGACTTTTAAATAGTGGTTTTTAGACATGTGTATAGAAAATCAATTTGTATCATCTGTGTATTAAAATAAATTACATATTTGGAAACTAGGCTTCGAGTACTATATTCCATATTATTGATTTTTTTAAGATTCAATCTTTAAGTGCTTCAAAATTTCAAGTCAATTTTGACAAATTTTGAAAATCGGAGAATTTAACACTTCCACTTTTTGGCCAAAAAGTGGACTCAACTTCTTACACACACCCCTAACATGATCTATTGATAAATACCAAAATAATTTGAAGGTAATTGTAACTTCCATTCTATACAAGCATTGCCACAAATACTCTAGGAATGTGTTTGGACCTTATAGTGCTAGAATCATTGCTAAGCCAACAAGTTATTATCATATTTAATATAATACCAAATGCGCCTCTAATCACCATTGTGCTCACAAACAAATGATGTACTTGAATTGATAACCATTCATGAAATAATTATGACATGCTTCTTTAGAAACTTGATCCCTAATATATCCTCTCAAACCAAATTTAGGAATCATAGATTAAAATCTTGCATAGATCAATACAAATTTTAAATAATATCTATGTACACATAAACTATTTTATACTTAAAGGTCAAAATATTATTATTTTTCTAGTATCTCTAGTGATTATTACTTATGTAATATCATAAGTTGAAACGTTCACAAAATGGGGCCAATTAATTTTATGGATTGGCCCAAGTATTAACCAACTAAAAAAATTAGATCTTTTCTAAGAAAAAATTTTATTTAGATAATTAATTCAACCATAACATGGAGTGTTTTGATAATAATTTTTAAATAAGCAAAACTAACCTATGTTATGAATATTCTTCATCTCAAACAATTAACCTTATGAAAATATTGGTGTTAATCTAATCATCCCTCATAATAACAATATTGAACAAAGTTTTTTTTTTTTTTTATGGACCAAAACACACTAATAATGAAACACAAGCTCACATTTTATTATTATTATTAGTTACATCTTCATTAGGTTATAACAAAATTGCAGTGATCCTTAGTGAATTTTTTGCTTAATAGTAATAAGTGACCAACCCTATAGATTTCTAATGTATTGGATTTGACCAATCATGCCAAGATTTATATTTAAATCTACACATAAGACATCATTTTTTGAGCTTAGTGGATCTAAAAATAAACTTTTAATAAAATACATGTGCCTACATGGAAATAATTTTGTCTAATCATAACCATTTCCAAGAGTGTCTAGGAAAATTGTGTAGGCATTTTAGAGCCATTTAAAGCTATGGATGATCTCAAAATCTCTACAAATTCTTTTCATTGCTCCTTCCAATAGTGAACTCAATATACAATAATATATGCACATTTGATTACATAAACTTATTTCTTTGCATAAAATCTCTTACAATGAAATGGCTAAACTAATTGTGAGCAACCACCAAATAAGGTATGTAGCTTTCATGTTGCATTATATCCATAGAATTACCATAACTTTGTGCGTTCATCAAGTATAGAGAAATGTGATTGCTAATTTTATTACCATCAAATTCCCATAATCTATAGTATAAATTTGAAATTTTAATGTACACCTCAAGGAGTTTGTCCTTGTAGATCATAACACCTCATTCCCATTTGCTTACATCATTTACTAAGATTGGTCTGTTATTTTGTTTTTCAATAGAAGAATTATATAGCCCCAAAATAATCTCTACATTACTATTCTCTTTGAGAAAATTGAGCATGCTAAGTAGTAGTTGTATACATGCTAAAATCTAGAGTTATTAAAGAAACCAAGAATAATACTAGCTCATTACACAAAAAAAAAAAAAACTCAAGTCAAGCTATAAAAGAGAGAAACAATACTTGTGCTTACTAAACAAATATTTCCCTTGTTGAATGGATTTTATTATATTTGATGGATTATGGTTGTTCAAAGGATCATGCAAGATTTCTATCACATGTACCTAAGATCATGATTATCTCTCTCATTGAATGAAGGAGAGAAGATGCATTTAAATAGATTTTTGGTGAGAATGAATGGTGGAGATGAATCTTAAATTATTTTAGAAACTTGAGTTTATATGGATGATATTAACTCACTTGATCTAGAGATTGCATGTGCTTTGAAATTTGATTTATTTGGTTTTTTATATGCAAGCATAAATCAAAGAGTGAACTATTTACATGTCTTGATGAATGGACATGATTGATTTATGATAATAATTTAATCATAGAGTGATGAAAATTGAGAATATAATCACTGATTTATTTATTTATTTTAATTAAGTACATGTGTACATAGATTTAACTAGGAATCAATTATCTAATCAATCTTGAGGGGAGAAGCAACAAGATCAATTTATTAACATGGTGCAATTAATTAATTATTTGACATGGTGATGTTAGAGAAAGTTATCTATAATTATTTGACATGGTGATGTTAGAGAAAGTTATCTATAATGATTTCATGTGTATAATTAGAGATAGAATTAGGCTGGTATAATTAGGTGTTTATAGTTGCAAATGTTTATAACTAATCAAAATCAATTACAATGATTGTCCATCTTGGGACTATACATAAATTGAATGAAGGTATGATTGTGTGGGATCATAATCTTATTTGTATACTAATCAATAAACTCAAAGTCCAACTACAGTTGAGGCAAGGAATAAAATCTCAATCTAGGTGAGAGTGTACTATGGAGAAGAGGGGAACATATTCTACAATCAAGGTGACTCAATCCATTGTCTATTTCTTTGTCTATAAGTGGATTAATATTTTAATTTGTTAAGAGATTTGGAGTGTCATCATTACAATTTATGTTACTTTCCATTCCACTTTACTCAAATTTAGTCATGCCTTTGTCTCTTGTATGCATTAATATAAGAATAAAACTGCTCATAAATGGTTTTGCAAAGTAAATTATCCACAAGTAATTGAAAGTATTGTTGTTATTCAACCAAATTATAGTCATATTCTATACTAAAAAGAAATGATCTACTAAAATAATTATGTTTCATTTTCATTTAAAAGTATAATGCTTGCATAATAACATACATGTCTCTATGCATTGTAAACCCTATCCCTTGTTGGTTTTTAATATCTTCAGGACCTCATGTTTATAAAAAAAATCGTCCACAATACCATAATAGACCCTCTAGATTAAAAAAAAAAAATGATATATTTTAACTTATTTCTCTTCAAATTATACTTATTATTTCACCCTCTAGTAACGTGCCTACAAGATCACTTCAATATGGCATGTGTGCAATACTAGATCTCCTTCAAACATGTCTACTTCCCACATTCACAATAGACTGGGCAGACAGCTATAATTTTGAAATTCTCATATAAAAATGATTTTTCATACAAGAACCTTTTATCATTAATGTACGATCATAATTATGTTTTATATAGAATGCAACTTTCAAGTTTGACCGCGTGAGAGAAATTCTATCATAGAAAAGTACTTGAAAACAGTCCAATGAAAAACAAAGAAAGAAATGGAGAAGCGGGCAGGACCCACAATGCCACCTGAATGCTCAGACATTATAATATTAAGCCAGGCCGGCTTTTTCAATCTCTTAAAGCTTTTGATTTTAAGGTGAATGAGTGGTAGCAATCTTTCCATTGCTTTGCAGAGAACTGTTGTCGGAGAGTTGTCCATTTCCTTCACTCTGTGTTGCTCCGTTTGAAATAACGTTTTCCCGTTACTTTTGGTGGGCTGAGTTCCTTATAACACCATGCAAATGATGCGTTTGGGGTGTGAGAATGACAGTAAGGACTAGGACTATATAACTTTGTCAGGGGACGATTCACATTAATGCTTTGCTTCCCAAAACGATAACATGCTTTGGACGGCTCACTGTACGTCCTTGACCGCTCTCAACCCCACGACCATCCTTTACATTCTAAACTCTACGCTGCATAAATAAACGGCTGGCTATATATATATATATATACTAGCACTTGCATCTTTTAAGGGATGTAAGGGATGTGTTGATAGGTATAAAGATTTCCGAGCTTCGTAGAATTTTGAGTTTGAGACAAGATGCTTTTAGTCTTTTGAACAATAAATATTAATTGTCAGGCAACACCAAACTACTTCTATCTATCTGTAAATTACATATGACATGAAATAATGGTTTAAAGATGTGAGACAGATTTGTCAGTGAATTGTGAATTAATAATGTGAGCTTCTGGATTCTATTGTGTATGTTTATTTGATCGACGTTTCAGATCACATTCAATGATCCATCATCAGAAAGAGAAAAGTGAAAAATTGAAATGCAGATATACTATAAAAGAAAGAAGAGGTAAGGAAGAAGAAGAATAGAACAATTAAAAAATCAATAAAAATAGATGTGATGGGCAATGAAAATAGATGTGGTGTGAAGAATTGTAAACTGGCAAGTATACTTATAAAAATCCTATCTTTACATTTAAATACAAAGAATTACATATATCTAAATAAATTGCAAATCCGAGTTACAATTTTACATTCTCCTCTCTTATTCTCTTTCCGTCGGCATTATTACGGTCAATAACTTTTTTAGACTGGTATACAGTCAGTAAACTTTTGAACTAAAAAAGTGTGTGTATCATTTAAACTGGGCGCAAACATAGGGTTTCAAATTCTACATTATTACCAGGCTATGTTTGGATAAGGATCTAAATAAGCACAAAAAGATTTCTTTTTGAAGAAAAATCATTCTTATACCTGAAGTTTCTGTGCTTAATAATGTGAGCATCACTACATATAATGGATATTTTTTGGACTTTTGGTTGTATGCTAGTTGGATATTATTGTTGAATTATTTTGCAATGAAGGAGGTCCTGTCGTAGGTCTTCCTAAATCTGCAGACAGATAACGTAGCCAGAGGGGATTTAGATTTGTGGTCAACGATGTACAATCGAAGAAACTGTTGTCTGCCCAGTGCCCACAGACAGTAGTAATGTGATTTCTTCGCTTTAGGCGAAAGCAACTTGTACCGAGATCTAGTACGGAGACAGGTTCCATTTCCAGTTGAAATTCTTTGCCTAGTATTTTTCCACAACGCTCATGAAATAATGAAATGCAGTAACTTTTACCGTACTCAGGCTATTCTAATTTGGTGTCAGGAACTTTAACGATGCATGTATCACAAATGTCCGTTTCCAAAGCAAAATTTCTACAGGAGAGCGTATTTATCTCGTTTCTAAAATGGCTGATTAGGGTTTGCTTTGACAGAGGGGCAGACGAGGAAGTACATATAACCTCTGCATTTAATCAACCAAACAGTATAGTCTTCATCGTGATCGGTATCGGCAGCAGCAAGAAGGCCCCAAACTGCAGGCTTTTTCCGGGAAGAGATCACTATTCCTACGGCATGAATGAAATACGGCGGCCGTCAACTTGGACATGCTAGATTCGGAATTGTCGGCGCGAAGGATGAGAGCCGCACGCCGTCGGCGCCATTCACGGTTCCAATGATGACCAGTTGCATGTTCACACGTCCACCTAATATGCCGTTCCTCTAGTCTCAACAACAATGATAAGAGCAATACTGGTATTATCGGGCTATCCATGATCTAACACATGGCTCACAACAACAATGATAAGAACAATACTGGTATTATCGGGCTATCCATGATCTAACACATGGCTCACAACTCAGGCTTCTAAGGAGAGAAAATGACTGTATTTAATGTCAATAAGATTGCCTTTTTAATGGGGTTCTAAGAATACAGACTGTGAGATATCTGATTAAGCTCTTTGATCCAGAGTGATAGAGACATTCATAGTATAATACAAAATGGGTGACCAATTGCCATGACAGAGAGGAGACAGCACCTCCCATGGGCGAACACGTACGTGTTGTGATAAATTCTCGAAACGAGAAAAGAGACATTGGCAAGAGTAGCGGTGGAACAAATGAGAAAGTAACAAATTTAAAATGAGATTTGTTTGGGCACTTGTTGCTTCTGGCGGTCGATTCTTTCCTTGGGACTCGAGAATAATAAATAATTTGATGTGTATCTTAATCACGTAGCATTGGATTCTAAGGATAAACAAGAGGTGGAATGCACCCATTTTCCCGGAGTTTGTGAAATCCTGTGGAAACGATGCTTACTGGTCTCTGTCCTCTTCATTGGGTGTTTGAGAAGCTGCTTTTCTCGTCTGTCTGGAAGGCATTGTAGGCCCATTAATAGTTTGCTTCCCACTACAATAAAATATGCTTTTGACCCATCCTTCTCTTTGTCTTTCACAATCCCCATCAAGAAGCCCACAACGTTTTACATGCATTTTCTCTGAACTCTCCTATATCTAAATATTATGTATTTTATATCTGTTGGATTGTTTGAATCATGTATGTATGATTCGGATAAGGAAATAGTCATACAAGATATAAAATCACTAAATATATCTACTTGGAATCAATCCAAAACAATAAGTATGAGGGGCTTGTACATATTTTTATGTTCGTTCTTTTTAATGATATAATTGTCATGATATCATAAATAAAAATAATTCTTATATATTAAAGTATGGGTTTGTTTAAGTTTTAGTGCTTTTTCCATCCTTCAATTAAGATACAAAAGTGTATAAAGGATTTTATATTTTTATGCTCTTCTTTATAATGATATAGTTGTCTTGACATGATAGAAAATTCTTATATAAAAATATGGGTTTATTTTAGTGCTTTCCCATCTTTCTATTAGCATACAAAATAATATAGAGTATGAAAATAAGAAAATATGCAGAGCTTTTATAAATTGATTGATTATAGATAATTTTTACTTTTAAATATTTAAAGTATTGTGTGGTTTGATAATGATTAGGATTCATTTAATATAATGAAGATTTATGATTTTTATTTCTATTTTAAGAATTAAGTATTTATAAGACATTAATTTATAAAGTTTTGAATCTTATGATCTTTAGTTTTATATACTTTTTAAATATTATTTGTTATATTTTTATTATAAATTCATTTGATTATATAAGAGTGGAATGCCATTAAGAGTACTTTTCATGTTAATAAAAAAAATATACAATTACTTAAGATAGTCATTCTAATTATTTATGTCAACCTAAAGATCAAATATAATTTTGTTTAGTAGATTTTACATTGAAAATTATATTGAATTATGTAAATATAAAAATATAAAAACCTTCAATTGATTAATAGTTATATTATTTCAATTGTTACAAGTAATTTTTTTGTTTAAAATTTTAGACTTCATATCAAATTTATTAGTTTAAGATTACTTCTAATTAAAAGATTTTTGAAACGAATGTTTGTTAAATAATCACTTTTCGTGGAGGTGAGTGTGTATTGTATAGAAAGTTATATATTTTAAACTAGTAATGGAGTCATATGTAAGAGATGAATATTTTTAATGATACAAAGATATATTTATGATGAGACACAAATTTGTGACACTAATACCATTTCCTTTGATGCAACTAAATTGACAAATTTTTGGTCAATGCTTGAAATCATTTCATAACATTAAGATCATAAATACTACTTACCTTAATTTATTCTTAAAAGTATTTATTCTTAATATTATCTTTAGAAGTTCAAGAATCATAAGGGAAGTTTTAATCTTCATCATATCATAGAAGATTGAATTGACCATAATATCTACAAAATATTATATTTTTTAAATATATAATTTGTGAATAATTTTTACATTTTTGTTAAAATTAATAAAATAATTTTAAAAAATCTATTTGACATATATATTTTGAATTAATTATTTTTAAAACATAATAAATTGAAAAAAATGCATTTCTATATTTTATTCTAGATGATATAAAATCTTTAGAAACCCTCTACCTCCATGCATTTTATTTAAAATGGGATCCAATCCTTCATTATTAGAAATTTACATTAATTATTCTAATATTTTTGGTGAAAAATAGATCTATATTCTTTAGAATTCAAAATTATAAGTATGATTGGGGAATCTTAGAACATTAATTTATATGTGTTTTTTTAATTTTCTTTGATTTATGATCATAATCATATGAGTATTATTTTTGAATCACAAAAAAATAATTATACTCAAGTATGGGTTTATTTGAGTTTTAGTGTTTTTCCAATATTTTAGTATAATATCAAAATATTTAATATAATATACATTGTAAAAATAGAAAGATGTATGGGCATTGATAATGATAAGTTGATTGATCATTGCTAGTGAGATAATTTTTACTCATTAATAGCAAAAATGTTCAAGTGGGTTGACAATGATGATGACTCACTTAGCACTAGCCTTAAGGTGTAAGACTTTATCCAAGTTTTAAGTATGTATGGTCATCATTAATAATCATGTATTAAGGTTATGTTTCAGAAAAATCGACCCAATGTTCTAATGCTTATTAGGATTATTGATAAAACATATGAATTTGGGAAAAATAGCTAAGGTTGTAAGATAGAATGAAAAATTTAATAATTTTATTTATTAATTTACTTTCTTAAGGTTACATGATAAAAATTTTACTTTCTAAAATGTTAAAAATAAATAAATATAAATTTTTGAATGTCTCCCATACAAATTTCAATGATTTATTATCTTAATTTCTAATCTCATATTTTCTCAATACCATGCCTTCCTAAACTCTATCAATTACTAAGACCCTTTTGTATGTTGACACAAAATGTAGCATAGTTTCTAAAAGAAATATAAATTGTGTAAATGTAATGACATTCCATCTAAAATATATAAACAAATCAATAAAAAGAATAACTAATTAATTACATCAAACAAAAAATAGCATGTATTAATAGATAGTGTATTGATCAAATAATATTTGTAAAATCTAACCAAATATTCCAAATTAAATTCTAAGTCAAATTTTATAAAAAATTAATCATGAAACATCTTTTCCTACAAAATCTTAGTAAGTGAAAAATATAAGACATGCAAGGATAATTTCCATGCTTCTTTTCTAGCAACATTTAGAAAATAGAAAATGTGTTTCAAAAAACTTAATGGGGCATAAATAAGTGATAACGAGGAAATATTCACTTCAATTCCAACCTTGAACTATCATTCATCCTATTATAAATAGTGTGACATTTTAAGAATACACTTCAAGATAATTAGAAATTCTTTATTATTCTTTTATATGGGTCTAAATCATAAGTTTTTAGTTTAATATATTTTAACTCTATATTGTCCAAAATAACTACATTCTTAGGCATTTTTAAATTTTACCTTCTATTTTAAAAAGATAACCATCTTCTCTTATTTTTGATATATCTTTTACACTAATACATTTATATTTATTATATACTTTTACATAAATTAGAAATAAAATATCACATGTATGCACTCATGTATTATTTATCATTCCCTCAAATTGATAGCCTCGTGATCAATATTCACAATTATCTTGTAGTGACAAAACAAATTATTAGGTGTTTTGTATTTGAATAATAGATGTATTTATATGGATAGCATTAGGGTCAATTATAACCACCTCTATTTACAATATGGTAAGGAATATAATATTGTAGGACTCATATGTAATTTTATGGTTTGATATAATTTTATATAAAACTAAGTCACAAAAATAGATGTAATGAGAAATAAAAAATAAAAAATGAAGAGCCTCTCAATAAGATAGTTGATTACCTTCAAAATTTCTTGTGCCTATTATAATTACTTATTAACATTGTACAATTTTAAATATAATTATCATTGTTATTTAGAAAAAAAATACTATTTGCTAAATTAGGAGGGAGAACCCATTGCTATTATTTAAATTAAGAGGGAAAAACAATTAAATATGTAAAGTGATTATTTTAGACCTCAACAAAAATATAATATTCTATAGCTAACATGTGCTCTATATTCTCGCTCCTCCATAATATGATTCTCATATACTTGTGTTCATTCCAAGTTGATTTTTTTTTGAATTATTACCTAGATTAATAAAAAAGATTGAGTTACAATAGTTACCAACTTAAAGATGGTTCATATTCTTAATTAATCTAACTATATATAGCAAAGTAACTTTAATTCAATAATGATACAATAATATTAATTTGCTAACACAAATTTGATATTATGCCTAAATAAATATTATAGGTCATGTTTAAATAATGAAATGATGTTAATTTATCCTAATTGGTGCCATCCATCAAGCTCTTAAAGAAGTAGCATTCCTATAAACATTTTATAAATTGATAATATACACTAATCAAAGCCATCATTTTTAAATATTTAAATATATCTATGATTTGGTTGGAGATTTGGGATAGCCACCTCTTGTTAATGATATATCACTATAATTAGTAAAAGCAGGCTAAACTATTTTAGAAATAATTAAAAAATGTAGTTACTTTGAATAAGATATTTAAACAGGAAGGATAAAACATTCACGAACAAAAGTTTTGTGAAATTCTCACAAATCTAAGAGATTCAAATCCAACTATTGATGATTTAAAGTTACTGATGATAAGGATCATTGACACAACAACCAATGAATAATTTTATAATAATATTCATTGGTTTTCTATAAATGATCATGTACATAGTCAATACATAAGAGATATATATTTAGTGAAGCACCTATTACACATAACATTGCAACAATAATGGGCAATGTCAATACACCAAAAGGAGGACAAATTGATGAATTTGATGTGGATTTATTAATTACTAAAAATGCAAGGGTAATGGTAACTTCCAATAGTTGGATAGAAGTAAGTCCTGGAAATGGATCTCTAGGGTATGTTTGAAAAATAACATACAAATTTGGAAGTGCACCACCAAAATCATCAACATACGTTATGGTTTGATTTGATAGTTACTCAAACACACATTTTGAAGATCAAACTCCACATACAATTCTAATTACATTAATACAAATGGGCCACACAATAAAAATATCCTTAAGATTGGTTTGGGTATTGAAAATATATGAATCACAAGGTTTGGCTATTTGGAAAAACCACTATTGATAGGACAAAAAAGAAAGAGAATATGATTGAAATTTGTGGTTATATCTCAAAAAATTATTAAATCTACAAATAGTACAATCATTTATTTATGACCATTATGAAAAAGATGAAGGAAGAAAAATAACATAACAACCACAAATCTAAAGATTACTTAAAATATTAGAAGATAAATGGTGTGATTCATTTCTTACAAACTTGTTTCAATGAATATGAAATAATGCATTGTTTCTTAGATTCTATCAATTGTATTGAATATTTTCATGATTATTAAAATAGTCTCTATTTTAATGTTATGTTCTGTAAATGTACTATAATATTATTACTAAAACAAAAAATTGTCAATCATTAAAATTATGTTATTCACATATTCAAACTATTGATGCTATTAGCAAAGCTATTTTTAGAAAAATCTATCTAAAATACGTTGAGATTATTCTTCTTGAAGAATCTATTTTTATATCAAACTATTATATATAAATTAAATATATATTTCAAAGAAGGATATTTCTCAACGTATTTTAAATAAATTTCACTAAAAATAAATTTACTAATATTATAAAGAATATTTAAATAATTAAATGATGTAATTTTCTTCTATTTCAATATTCTCTACAAATCAAAATTAATTTTCTATTACTTTCCATTTTATATAATAATATAGAGGTTCACTAAAGTGGCTCAACATTTCAACATTCCAAAAGTGTAAAGTGCAGATTCATTCCACAGAGCTTGGAGTGCATGTAGACCATCCCGTCCAATATTTTTGACAGGAAATTTACGCCACTTTACCCAATTCTAAATAGAAAAGCTTGTGATTAAAGGGCACACGAAGTAGGTTGCATGATATTGGAATGGGCGCTTAGAAATAATTATGTTGCAGACCATAATATAAAGAAAGCAGAGAATCAAGGAAATTTAAAACTTAGCATGTGTTAAGAACGTTTTACGTAA
This sequence comes from Sequoiadendron giganteum, assembly GCA_007115665.2. Classification (NCBI taxonomy): domain Eukaryota; kingdom Viridiplantae; phylum Streptophyta; class Pinopsida; order Cupressales; family Cupressaceae; genus Sequoiadendron; species Sequoiadendron giganteum. The sequence goes on along the minus strand of CM021109.1, from coordinate 618,945,956 downwards.
GTAAAATTGCACTGAACCGATGAGAAACATTCTTTTTATCCCAATGTTGTTTTGATAATTTTATCCTGATTTTTGAGCTGCTGGTTTAAGAAACTTGTGATTCAAGAGTTTAATCTGATATAAATGCTGGTATGAAACTGGTGGCAAAGGAAAACCATGTCACAAGTTAGTAGGAGTAAGAAAGAACTGAGAGTGATTCAAATGAGAGAGTTTAAAGGGAATCTTTGGAGAATAAAATTATATGTATAAAAGCAAATGAAGAAGAATCATTGAAATCAATGCCTGTAAGTTAGAATCATTGATTTTACAGTGATGCATTGGCAGCAGTTTAACTAAAATCGTGTTAGTTAGGTCAGATCAGTGATCAGTTTCTCAACCCAACTTGAGAAAGAAAATGCAGTATAATTAACCCCGATTTACAAAAAGTGCTGAATATACAAACGTATTCAGTGAAATGTTTGAAGAAGGAACGGAATGATTGGTGTTGTCCATCTCCCACGTAACAGAAGTGATGAAATAGTCACAAAATTCACTTCAAATTTTCGGCCAAAAAGTTCGATAAATTGCAGGTGAAGCCTGAACCAAAGAGCAGGAGAGAAAAGGTCTTAATCCCTTTCAAAAATGGGCAAAATGAAGGGTTAAGGTTTTAAGAGCTTTCTGTTCACAGTTTGGCTTCATGGGTCGTTCCATATGCTGAAAATGGGGGCATGGCAAACTGTGATGTTAGGCCTGGGCGCCAAGGCCTGTGTGGGTGCTGGAGCGATCCAGTTGTTGTATCCTCCTCCTGCACCTCCTCCTCCTCCTGCTACTGCTGCTGTGGCCACATTTGGATCATAGTTAGCCTTCATATTACCTGAGGGCTGCTGTGGCAAGTAATACACACCCCTTGCATAGGGATCACCATACATGCTCATGTTCTCATAAGCCTTCAGATTTCCGTGCTCATTTTGACCGAAGGGAGCTCTAGTCTGGTTATTCTCAGACACCAATGTCACTGCACCGGATTGAATGGTGGGAGCACTGGCCATCACAATCCCATTTGGTAGCAGATTATTCGTTGAAATGTTGCTGTAAAGTGCTGAAGTAGAGCCTGTGCTGTTATTATTGGTGTTATCTACAGGAGAGGGGGACTCCAGGCTCATTAGATTGTGCAAAACAGTGGCATTTGCAAAGTGGGGCTGGTAGAACTTTTGATTATGAAAGGATTGCAGTTGTACTTGGAGGTCATGCTGATTTTGGGTGCCTTGTTCCTGCTTGCACCACGCCCGGGCCTGTTGGTTTGCATGATGGTTCTGAAATGCAGCAGCAATGATTGGCCATTCTTGTTTAGATGCGGCATTGTTGTAACTGATTGCTGCATAGGAGCTCAAGGTGCTGTCCTCATCATGGTGACGAGCCTCTACACTTGGGTCAGATGGCTCAGCTTCCTTGATGCGTTTGACATGCCCTCCAACAGGCAAGGTACTGCTAGCAAGTATGCTTTTCACATCATATCTGCTCATATCAAAATTTGTTACTGCATTCAGACCTCTGAACTTGATAGCAGCAATGTCATAAGCTTCCGCTGCCTCTTCTTGTGTACCTATAATTTGCAAAGATCCAAAATGGTGATCAGATCTATAATACTATAATCATTTTGGGTGCACTGATGAAAAAATCATCAGATCTATATCAATTTGCATTCAGTAAAGCATGATCAGATCTGTATCAGACTGTATAATATGTAGTTATGACGATTCAAGCTTTGAATGACATACTGAATGTGCCCAAGTACAGGTCTTTGTTTCCTGCAACTCTTCCAATTCTCGCCTGCCACCTTCCATGTTGATGATGCCTACAATGCAACCAGTATAAGCACTTCAAAAACTATTGGAAGAATGCATAATTTCCTGTATTTCCAAGATTTGAGACCGTTGAAAGATGTGTTTTGGGGATAAATTATTTCCTTTTAATGACAAACTAGCCAAGTATTCTACTAATTTTGCTATTAAATTTAGAGTGAACCTTGTAACTCCTCGATACATAGATGCGCCTCTAGAGAAGCCGCTGCTCTTTCTGCAGTAGGAAAGCAATGAGATTTACTAAGGCATCCAAATTTTTGGATGGGGCTTTAGTCCCAAACTTTCATTACTAGAAAACATAGACAGCGTGCCTACCTTCTCAGAGATGCAACATATTCTTGCCTCGTCATGTGTTTCATTTCTTCTAGCTCCTTTTCGTAATTACTTATCTGCAAAATACATTCAAATCCCATCCATTTGGTATTAAGATGTATTTAAATCAGGCTCTAGAGTGCAATCCAACTAGAAATCCAGTGTGGGCTATAATGATATTATATCTTACAGGAAAATTGGTAGTGGTAGTGGGACCCCAGTACTTGAGAGCTGCAAGATCATATGCTCGAGCTGCCTTCTCTTCCTTGTCATATCCACCTACATCATGACCCTAATTTTATCAGTTATAAAATTACAAGCTAAAGAAAACACATTGAAAAAAAACAATTGCATAACAGTTATAGAAACTCTAACTCGAACATGTCAACTATAATCTCACTATATCAATTTATCAGAATGGCTCTGATTATTCACTTTTAAAAAATAATCTCTAGTTTGGTAAGGAAAGGATATGACTATCTCAAGTCCTATTTTATTGAATATTTGACTTGTTTATTTTCTCTTATTTCTGTTGAAAGATATATGCTAACATTGAATAGTGTGAAGTTGCACTTAGCAAGCCATTGTGAACAAGAAAGACTTGACAAATTACAAGATTTTCTTGATCGGAGCAAAAGATATTGAGAAGAGATGTCGAATGATGAGTTATTTCCGTTGAAAATAAACATGTAGATAATGCCATACGTACCCAAATAAACTGAAGATTGCCGATCGGAGCCATCCATAGACGATGACAGCAACAAACACAAATCCATTGGATCAGTATACCGTCGTGGAACATGGATAAAAAACAAGTAACATATCGAAAATTCAACATGGGGCAAAGAATAAGATATATTTACCTTGTCTGCCTTTACGCGTTTGGCCTTCTCGTCTGCAACTGTTGTCCCACAAATGAGCCTCGTATCGCCCTGTCCACCTATGCCTGATCATATTCATAGCAAAACCAATTCAACCTGTTAATTAAACAAAATAGCATGTTTGAGGCCCCCATTGAAAAACATAAGGAGTTGGTGTGTCACAGTACCTGGTGACTCCACGATAAATAGAGGTGCGCTGGCCAAAAGTATCGATGGATTTCCTGAGAGCGGGCTCTGAAGATGTGGGCTTGTCGGAGAGAACTAAAGCCCGTTTCTTGCTCTCGGAGCTGTCGAGAAGAGCATCGTCGGTGTGAGTGTGCGAAGGGAGAGGAACAATGGCCATGGAAGTGGTGGACTGAGAAGTGGGGCTCATCGACAGTGACAACGACTGCAGTGCATTGAAACCCTCTTTGCCCTCGCCTGGTGTGGTGGTGGCGGCAGCGATGGTGGAACACGAAGTGCTCGCCCCGAAACTAGACATCTTCATTTTGCTTTCCGCGGAACAAGGCTGATTCGTCAACCACGTCTTGATCATGGAGAGTCCATTAATGCCAGAACTGCTGTTATTATTACTGCTACTGTTGTTGTGCAGAGCCGATGCCTGCGGAAGCTGGAGGCTGCAGTCTGGGAACACATAATCGGTGGAGCTGGGGACATATGAGTCGCCCAGATTCGAACCGTGAATGGCGCCGACAGCGTGCGATGGCGGCTTTAAGCTCTCATCCTCCGCACAGGGCTTGCTGTCATCAGTCGCCGACAATTCCGAATCTGCCATGTCGAAGTTGCTGAAGAGGCGGCCGCCGGGATCCGTGAGCATCATCTTCATGCCCAGCTGCTCGCCCACGTTGAACGACTGCGCCGCGCCGTACATGCTCTCCATTGACGTCTGCCGTGTTTCGTTCCTGCTCTCCGAATACTGCTCTCCGCCCAGAGAAGCGCCGCCCAGAAAATCCTCCAGCTTCGGCCCTTCTTGCTGATGATGATGATGCTGTTGATGATGGTGATTATGACGATTGTGATGTTCATACTGTGAGCTGTCGTTGCGGCCCCCGACGAGCATGGAAAGATCCGCGTTGATCAAATGCTGGGACTGCAATTCCGATCCCGCCACCATGCTCCTCGTCTGCCACTCTGCCAAAATAAACCCTAGATCAGCCATTTCATGAATCAGATAAGGTACTTACTTACCTACTGCCTAGTAGGCTTAAATGAAAAGCTCTCTTAGAAGTTTCGTTCGAATCTGGACATACATATAATATGCATCTTTTAAATATCCTCTTCCTGACTCGAGAGTCCTACCCGACCCGACCCACTGCCTGCCCACTGCGGCACTGCCCACACACTAAATTCGCCCCAGTACGGCAAAAGTCCCTTCATTTCATTATTTCATGGGCATACTGGAAACATTGCATACCTACTAGAAAAAAGAATTCCAACGCCAAACGGAATCTTGTCTACGTACTAGATTTCAGTACAAGTTGCTTACGCCTAAAGCGAAAAAACATAAATCACATTGCTACTGTCGGTGCGCAGACAAGAACAATTTCGTCGACGGTACACCGGACAACAACTCTCTTCCTTCCTCTCTCTCTCTCTCTCCCCCGTATCTCGGCTACGTCATATCTGTCTGGAGGAGATTTTCTTGTCCGTGAGTAAAACCTACGTGAGTCTCAGCTCCCCATCCGTTGTTCCAATATCATTCATTCATTCATGAACAATCCAGGTAGAAGAAATATATACATTCGAGTTTTTCAGCATGGATTTATTTACATCCTAGTCGAAACAAGAGAAAGGGAATAGATTACCTTGCGGTTGGGAGCGGTCGAGGATGAAGAGCGAGCCATCAGATCGCAGCGTGGTGATTTCAGGGCTGTCGACGTTGTGCGAAGAGGAGACGACTTCATAGCACGTATCTCTGGCGAAGGCGACGGCGGGGTTATGATTGGAGTGCACCATACTCATGCTCATGCTATTGCTCGACGCCGACGCCGACTGCGTCGACTCCTGCAAATCCACCGTCAGATTAGGCGAGAGAGAAAACCCTAACCAGCAATTATTCACGCCTCCCATCTCTTCGCTTAAGCTAAATCGCACTGATAACACTTGTTACCACGCGCCCATTGAATCCTCCATCGCCTATTATGACTAGGACTGGTACGCTGCAGCGGCCATGGGAAGGAAGGAAGGCTAAGGCCAAGGAAGAGTCTAGGCAGAAGAACGTTAACGTTATGGAAGACAAAAGAGAGAACCGCGGGTCAAAAGCATCTTGTTGGATGAACGATGATATTATTGTATTGGGAAGCAAAAATATTAATGGGCCTACAATCGCCCCCTGACAAAGTTGTAAACTCCCGTCTGCCACTCCCGCAGCGAAACGCATCACATTATAAGGAGGATCGCGGGCGCAGAAAGGCGACGGAAAAACGTCATTTCAAACGGAGCAACTCAGAGCGCAGGAAATGGAGACACCCTCCGACAGCATTTCACAAACTCGGGAAGAATGGGTGCGCTGCAAACCAATCCAAACACACCATTCATTCACCTCCTTACTTTCCCTTATACTCCATTCCATTCCATTCCATGCAAAGTTAAAAACTATAAAGTTAAAAAAGGATTTGTATTCCCAAGGTAAGAAACAACTCGTCTCGTCGTGTATCCACCGCGCAACCAGCCACAAATACATGAATGCCATTAACATAGCCAGGCCATAGCTACCACATTCACCATCGTATATTAATTAAATCATTTACAACTTCTCTCTCTCGCCATCGCCATCGCCACTCTCCTCATGATAAAAACGTGTACGTGTTTGTCCACGAGGGGTGATACTCATCTCTTCATAACACGTTTGCATGCATGGAAGCAGGATTTCTTTTTTATAACACCATTATATTATGTAATTATGCAGGGGCTTACACAAGCGTGTGCAACTTCATTTTTAATGCTTTGGCACGCCCTCTATTATTTGTCGCGTGTGCGCCCAAGCATAGACTCTGTCTATTATCCTTCATTCTTAACGACATTATTAATACTAATAATAATGGAAGTTTACTAGATGTTGTTGGGTTGAGGAGCAGGAGAAGCCATTGCCCATTGTTTTTGCATATTCTCATACCTCTTTTTGCGTACACGTGTTTTCTTTCAATCACCACCCAATTTTAGCGAGAAAATTGGATATTGTTCTAAATGTATATGGCTTACTATATTTCCTTGCTAAATATGGATGAATTTCTTATTCTTGTCAGAAGTCTCTTGACCCATGTCAGCTGTTTTGTAATGATTTTTATTAAGGAAACAGAAGTGAAAGCATATGGAAATGATAACGGGACCAACCTATGATAGGAGAAGGGTCCAATCTAGTCAAAAGATAGAAAATAATGATTTATGAGCGTAAGGAATTCAAAGGCTCATCCAGAATTCATGAACGTCGTCCAAACAAGCTGTGAAATTGGACCCCTCCTCTTGTAAATAAAGTTGATAGAATTTTTTTCCCATGATTGCATGCCCCTGCTACTATGTATCCAAGATGCAAGGTATTTTGGCCATGTGGTTTGACTATTATACAACAAAATACTTTCTTAAAATGGCTTTTGGGAAAAAAATTGTAAATTTGTAAATTGATATTCTGAAATCGTATTTTGTGATTTGTTATTTTTGCCTTTTAACTTTATGTTATTAATTAGTTTGAAAGGAGTTTATATTTGTCTTTGATAAGCATTTATAAGAACATGAATTGGTTTCATGTTGATATTTATATACACATAATATTTGTAAATGATCTACAATATAAAAAAAATGGGAGATGAAATTACAATAAGTCCTTTGAGTCATTACTAATTTCAATCAGTTAAAAGATGTAAAAAAAAAAACACAAAATGATATATAAAAAACAATTTTTTAATTTCATTTCATTTTGGATCAAATGAATATTGCTTAAAAAATTATATTTTAGTATGCTATAAGCAATAAAAACCCAAATCTAATGTGGAATAAACACTCAAACTTTATTTAACAAGATATTCTAAGATTAGACTAGTAAAATAAGGACAACTATCATGAATGAAATACAATCAAAAGATTAAAAGATAACTATTGACTCAATAGTGTAGAGATGATAATGATTATTTTCTATTATTAACTTGTGTTTGTTGATGAATTGGACTACAAGGTGTAATCTAGGGTAAAATTTAGGTTAAGGTAAAATAGCATCAAAACTAAACCTATGAAACCCTAAACCAACAATAGAACACAATCCAACATAAGAAACATAAACACAAAGTAAATATTACCTATGTCATAGTTGCTTGACCTCCATTACCTTTCTCCATTTTTCTTGAATGTGCTTGATGCCCTCATATTTGAGCATGCAATAGTAGCCTAGTGTCTATGATAGCAAAATATTGAAGATAGTAGTTGTCTCACTAACAATATGTACTTGTGCATGAACTAGATGTTTAAAAATGACAATGATAAGTGTCTTTTATAGAAAGACAAATGTCAATGAAGGGCTGAGATTTAATGTCAATAAGATATGTCAATCAATGGTCAAGAATGAAAGTTGTAGTATGAAATAGGGTTAGGGCAAAATTAGGGCAATGATAAGAAATGAATGGCTAAGATTGAATTATAAAATAATTCAATCAAGGATTGAAATTAAATGAGTTGTGAAGAAATAAGAATGGCACAAATAATGAGGTTGGCACAAAAAAAGAGGTTGTAGGAGAGATTCAAATAATTATAAAAATATTTAAATTGAGAGGGAAATGAATAATTAAATAATAAAAGTATTATTTAATTATAGAGGACATGTGACAGGTTGACTTTTTCATTAAATAATGATTTAATTCAAAAGTTGGAAGAAGATGACAAATTAGTATACAATGAAATAAATAAAATTTATTTAATTTAATGACAAAAAAGGCTAGTGAATAATTAAATAATTAAATAAAATATTTAATTATAGTAGAAAGTGATAAATAATTAAATAAATAAAAATTATTTAATTATAGAAGAAAATGACATTAATGATGCAATTAAATAAATAAAATTTATTTAATTAATCAAAAGAAGAAATAAAAAGATAGAAATGCATTAATTAAATAATTAAAATTATTTAATTAATAAAAGAATTATGGCATTAGACAATAATTAAATAATTAAAATTATTTAATTATCAAGGATGAAAGGGAAATTGATGAAGAAAATTAAGTTCCCAAACCTAGGACAATTTTTAGTGTCTACACAGGGTAGAGATGATAATGGTTGGAGGAGGTCAATATCCTTTTCTCATTTGGTATGAAGATTGTATTTTGTTGATGTTTGGATGGTTAGACAATTATAGAGTGTATTGTCCCTTGAGGTTTGGATGTATTGTCATTAGGTAGGGTGTGCTTTATTTCTTTGGAAATTTATCTTTCTACATGGTCCTCCCATGAAGATTGGGAAGGGGAAAAGGTAGGTGCTAGAGGATATTGATAGGTCTAGGAAGGTAAAGCAAAGGTTGAAATATAGAGTGTATGGAGAGGGTATTTTGGATAAATTATCTACTTTTTTAGAGTAAGAAATTATGAATTCTTATTTAAGATTGTGAGTCATGTCAATCTAGAAATTGGTAAAGGATGTGAAAGTCTATATCCTAGGGTTCAAATTTAGGTTACTATGGTAAGGATTCTTTTGGACCTTACTCTTTCCTTAGGAAAATAAAATTTATTTGATACTACATAGGCATTAAGCTGTGCAACTCTTCTATTCTTTGCTCCTAAAATGTATCTTCTTTAGAATGACAACAATGGGATTGAGAATCAAGTCAAGGAACTCTTTAATTGCCACCTTGGGCATTTTCATGGACTAACTGAGAATGTGTATCATCCCACCAAGCAATGATTGAGCTAGAAAAGTGTCTTAAGGTCAACTTATATATGTATATCAACCTCAATGTGCATATTTGTCACTATGACAATACATTGGAGGAGGTGAAACTAGTGGACTCCTCCATGTGCCATGATGATGGTCATAAGAAAAAAATGTAAGTAATCTTGGGATTTGTGTCGGGGACTATATAACTCCCCTCACCCCCAATCCACCATAATACTATGAGAGGTTATTTTTAGACTCTATTTTTTTAAATGCATGGTTTCATTGTGGTTAATAGATTGTGTATAGTGGGATGATAGTCATTCATATATTAATTTTATGTCCTAGTCAATTATTTTAGCTATGCTACATGGAAGTATATATAAAATAGTGGTTCATAATAATGGAATAATCTTAGACCTTCAACTTTACGGTAGTTTAATGTCTTTAGGGCATGTTTTATATCACCATAAAGGATGCAATCAACTTTATATTTGAATAGAATCCCTTATTCTAGTTTTGAATTAGAGATGGACTATTTTTTTAGAATATATAGAGATACTAGCATTCTTTGATGGATTTAGCAATCCCCATGGTTACCAGTAATATAAGCTCTTTAACAATATCTTTTGTGGCTCCTAAGTGCATAACATAGGTATAGTAGCAAAAAATAGTGAATTTAAAATAACATTTAAATAAAAATTTCTAATGTTATCTTAATATTGATATATTTAAGATTATCACTATATTTGTCATGTACTTACAACATTAGGATTATTTTAAATTTAAAACTTAAATCTATAATTAAGTTGTCTTTATCAATAATATTAAGACATGGCATTAAATTGACTATAAAAGCTTTGTGAGTTAGTCACAAAAGCAAAGTAGTTGACATGCATTTGTCACATAATTCAAGAGTAGAATTATGTACAAATACGTGAAACACTTTTAATATGTCTAGTGGCTTGAAAAATAGTTTCACATAGTAAAAATGCATTTCTAATTGGAACTATGATTTCAATGGTTGCACTTATTAAAAAACTTCACTCTTTCTCCATAAGAGGAGATTTAGTTTTAATATTATAATTTAGTACATGTGACCATTTGTGTTCATATAAATATAGACATGCATATTATAGTATAAAAGATGATAGAAAAATATTGAGGCTGTATCATTTGTATTCAAGTGATAAACAATTACATTCATTAGAGTATGTATAGTTTTTCTTTAAAGTGTATTATATGAAAATTTAAAAGAAAAATAAATCTACATGACATGTGCAACATCTCATATGATTCAATAAGTGTTAGAGATACTTTAAAAATTCTCAATTTTTTATTGGTTATGTAGGTCCCAAAAATAAAATGATGTCCAACACATGTGAAGTTAATTTGAAGCTAGGCATGGTAAAGGAGAGCATGGTGGATTTGGAGCATATGTGAAAATAACTCTTGCTAGCGAGTATAATTTTTTTGGATATCACAAAAATTGAAGATGCATGTGCAAGCATAGGTTGGTGTATTTACAAAATTATCTACAAGATCAAGTAAAAACCTAAAAGATTAGCCATTCTTTTGGTTAGTTGAAGAAGAAAATAGTATTCCCTAACATAATTTTGAGATAATTACTAGATCAACAAAATGACATTAATTTAAGAGTTTATATGCAAAGACATAGACTATGTCGACTAAGGAGCTTGTCTATATTTTTTAATTTTGTATTGGAGGTGATTGAGAAGCATGTAAAAATATAGAATGGGTTGAAAAATGGAAACATAGATCCCTAAATTTTATACAAAAACATAATCAAAATAAAACAACATTTGAAGAGAATAGTCAATTGTTAGAATCAAAAGACTATGATCATGTTTTAGACATTGTATGAGAACTTATAAAAGTTCAAAATCTAGTTTTAGTACATTGTTTTGTAATCTATAATTATATCCATCAATGTATTTTTATGAATTATATATCATATCCTAATTTACTGAATTTATAAGTTTTTTTGTAGGACATGTATATATTGTTGTTGCACCTTAGGGTATTGGTGAGGAAACAAAATATTGGTTGTCTCAATTTTTTGAGATAAAAGATAAATTATTAGATCCTAGAGTAGATGATGATAACTATGAGTATTTGATAGGTTTTATGGTGTTTGTTGGTATTTGGTTATGAAAATATTTGATAAGGAAGAATAGTTTACTTGCATTTGAATATAATGAAACACTTAAGAAATGTGTGCACTATTCACATATGGTTATAGAAACAAATATACAATTAGTGAGATATCAAAGGAAACCTACTGTAAAAGAGTTATGGAAAATTTCTATGAAAGAGCTTGAGGAAATTATAGATACGTTAAAATGGAGAATATGTTGATGGTACAATAGAATAATTATTTAAAATAATTTACAAGTTGTAGTGTTAGAAATTGTACACCATTACAATTTCACATTACATGACACCTCCTCTTTAGTATGAAAAAGAAAATATTTTAATTATAATAGGTTGATATCAAAACATTCATTTACTATAAAATCAATCCCATTCTTGGTTCTTTGGGTTTGACTTTCCTAGACATAAGCACTATGCATGGATGTTTGTGTGATGCACTGGTGTCTCATGGAAATCCACAATTCAAACTACTATTGGAGAATTAATTTATTGGAAATTTGGTAGGCAATGCTCCTTGTTGGCATTCATGACTGACAAAGATGGTCGAGACTTTATATTTTGAAAAAAAAGACTTCTCTTTGGAAAAAGAGAGAGAAGATTCATTAATTCATAGATACACATTTTACTTTGGCTTTGCAACTCTTGAAGCTCTTGAGAAAGTTTAGAAAATACAACAACCTTCTAGCTTTTTCATGTTATCTTTTTCATGGTGGGACTATGAAAGGTGATTTATTAGTAACTTTGGAATCCTTTTGGGCGTCTATGGCAACTTCTAGGTGGATCTATTCCTAAATTGATTGCCTCTTTCTCATTGTAGGTAATCTTTAAAGCTAGTATTTAGAATGTCATCTGTATCATCACACTATAACTAATATGTTCTCTTTTATCTAGCATTGCATTTTTCTTAAATAAATATAGTATATCATTTTATTTTATCATAATCCTATATGATTGTTTATGGAGGCCGAAAGACCATAAACAAGGGTTTGATTGAGGCAATCCCCTAAAAAACCACCCAACACTTTCATCCTTTCTTCCTCTTGTGTAGGTTCATTAGAAAATTTGATTGTAATCAAAGTTTGTTGTATTCTATAACTTTTATTTATTTTATCATACAGGATGACAATACATTGCAAGGGCATCTACATGTGGCACTGGAGTTTGAGGTTGAGACTTTGTAAAAGCTATAGAATCACCTTTACAACCTATACATTCTATTTTTGTCATCATTAAGTTGTGATTTTCTATACAAAATTAGATATTTTCACCAATAACTTATAATTGGAGATTTTATTAAATTTATATTAATTAGTTTCATTTCCATTTATATAAATTTTATTTAAAAAAGCATAAATCAAATTATTAGGAGAATATCTGATTCATCTAAATATATAATAACTTAGATTTGGTTCTCACAGAAAATACTTTTCTATTGCAAGGATCAAATTTACTCCATTATATTTTGATGAACCTAGCGTTATATATAAGTTTTAATTTTTAGAACTTTAAAGTAATATATGTAAATATATAACATATCAAAACATCTACATTTTACATACAAGCCCTTTTCATATCATCTAAATTTAGATGCATTGATTTTACAACCCAATCTATCTCTTCTAATGATATAGTTAGAATAAGCCTTAGACAAATTTAAACATGTCTCACTCAAAACCTCTTACTAGTCCTCGTAGATCTAGACCTAACTTTACCTTAAAATAATATTCAACAGGTTACCTCCTAACTTTTCTCCATCATTTTTGGATTCACATCCTTCCTCAACAACCAATTCTCCTCATGTTATTGATCATGATACTACTCTTAGTGTTCCCTTTGAGAAAATTCAAAATCTAAAGGAGAATTTAAGAGACTTTCAAACCACTTTATCAAATGATTCTTACACTCAAGGCATGTTTTTTTGTTGATAATCTTCATAACATGTTCATTGTTGAATTGTAAAAATGCCTCAAGTTTCTTGAAATATTGGTGCTTATATTATTCAAAGTCAAGCCCCTTATTATGCATACATCTTAGGGAACACAGGATATGCATAATCTAATATCACTAATATGTAGTCATACATGTCGATGCCAGGGGAAACTATTTATACGGTGAGTACATCACCTATTACAATAAATGTGTGTTCTAGTAGCTTCTCCTTTGGATTTTCATCTACTATATTTGGTAGTATTCCTAGTGCTTCTCAAACTTTATTTGGATCCCAACCACTTTTTACATCTCAACCTTCTTTTACCACAACAAATTCTACTTGAAAGGAAAGAAAAATAGGTGATGGCATCAATGTGGGGTATGATGGACCTATTCTTCCCTAGTTCATTAGGAAATGAGATCCACATGATAAAATGATTATCAACTCTTAGGTGAATCAATTCAAAGTGTGAATCTACAGATTTCCTTTGTGTCGGGATGGGGGTCCTAGTCAAACAACACTTTGGGGAGAAAAACTAAAAATAGTAAATCAACACCAAATTGCAATCTAACACTTGAAATAACAAGATTAAGCTCAATACTAATAGAAGTACAAAACAAAATGCAGATCAGAGAGAGGCAGATCTGAATGTACCTTTCACCAAAATTGACTTTCTAAAGCTGATCTGGGACTCATTCGCCTAAGGGCGAATGGGTCCTGAGTTAGGGTTTACCTACAAATTTCAAGAGCTTATTCTACAAAATTGAATCTTCCAATTTGTCTAGGTTTCAAGTTTGAAAAGTTAGAAATAAATTTTGTTTAACACTTGAATCTTGACTTGAAATAATTCTTTGAATGCTTGAATGGATCATGAAACCTACATCACCATATTAGCTTTGCAATAACATGCACGTTGCAAGAAGACCTTGATGTGACAATTGGATCTTGAATGTTGCAATAAATCTGCTCTTGAATCCCTTGAATTTCTCTTAAAATTTCTAGGATGCTCTCTTGAAAATTCTAGATTGCTTAGATAAAAAATGCAAGGTGAAACATATTGAAATAACCTTATATTTATAGATATGTATCCTCAATTTCTTGAAATTCAAATATCACATTGAACTGACATCTGAATATCCACTTAGAGACATTAAAATCCCACCAAAAACATAATTTAAATTTAGGCCCTAGGTCCAAGGGAGGACCCATTCGCCCATGCGAATGGGTCCTAGGTCCCTAAACCTAAGACACACATTTCTCAATGAGAATTTTTGTTAAGGTATTAATGAATGTAGGGTTTTCTCTTTGTAAAATTCAATAAAATAGGTTTGGAAAATGAATTAAGGGGGCCAATTAAGGAAAATTAAGCTTAATTAATTAAAAGAGCCCTAAATAAGTGTGAAAGTGTAAAGGGGTATAGTTTACAACACTACAATAAAGCACAATTAAGTCCAAATTAACTAGGAGGGCCCAAACAAGTGTGGAAATGTAAAAGGGATACATTTTTCTACACTACACTACCATTCACACTTTCACTATCCAAACCTCCACAACTCTAATAAACCTTATGCTTGATACACTTCTACATAACATGATCCAAATACAAATCCAACTTGCTAGCCTAACTAACACTTCAAGTCACATAATTTAGTGCAACCATACTATTGGTGTAGCCTATTAGCCTTTCACATTCTTAACACACCTTTTTCACAAGGCTTTGCAGCACCTAGATTCAAAAAAATTAGTGGAAAAGGGGACTCTCAATATCATGTCTATGCACTGATTGCACTATTCAATGACTAGCTTTTAGGATGCATTATTAGCAAAACTATTCCCATAGTCATTGAAATATAATGCATTAGATTGGTATTTATCACTTATTGACAACTCCATCTATACATTTGATTAGTTAATCAATCAGTTCCTTCAACATTTTCTACTAAACATTGGTTTCTAGGTCACTTTCACTTACCTCGTCCATTGTAAGCAAGGAACTCACAAAAAATTAACTGATTTTATCTTTCATTGTCAATCCTTATTTTATCATATTCCCTATGTGCTCCCTGATTCCAATGTATAAAGATTTTTCATCAAATACTTGTAGCCAATGCTTAGACTTAAAATTTTATTCATGAAATATAACTTGTTTTCTCTCCTTTGCACTATCCTTCATAATTATCAATGAATTGTGTCAGTATGGGAGATCTTCCTCATCAACTCACTCTGATAATTAGGATGGTGCATCTTATTTTAAAAATTATAAGAGAATCAAACCTTTTAGCCAACAAGTTGGCATAATAACTATATCTAAGAATCTTGAGGTATCAAGATTAGTATATCAGGGGTGTAGACCATTTTCTAAAATTGTATGCTTCCTTATATAAAATTATCGAGAATCTCTTAAAAGATAACTTGATCACTATTCACAAAATAATGTTCAAAAGAATAGTCTATAATTTTTATTATTTAAAAATATTATTTATTTTAATTAAAGTTTGAAATCGTTTATTTTAATTTATATTAAACTATTAAAAACTAGGAGTCTAGAAAATAGAATTAGAATTAGGACTTGTAATTACAACTCAAGTAATTGTAATTTCCACTTAGAATTAGAATTATGACCAACAATTAGGAATCATGTAATTTTATAATTTTAACTTATAAAATTAGAATTAGGACTTAGAATGTTAGATTTGTAATCTAGACCTAGAAATAAAACTCTAGGACTTACAATTAAGACATGTAATCATAATTTTGATTTAGAATTAGAATTAGATATGTAAATAGAACAAATATAATTATAATTTTGACTTAGAATTAGGACTTTTAATTAGAACATATGTAATTATTATTTTAACTTAAAATTTTAGAATTATGAATCATGTTTAATTGTAATTTTAACTATATATTGACTTATAATTAGGATTTATCAATCATAATTTTTAAATTGAACATTGAGTAATGTTATAAGAAAGTCTAAAATTTTGAAATTACTTAAATTAATTTCTTCATTTTACCTCTTGTCAAAATAATTAATCAAAATAAATAAATGCACAATTTTAAGTAAATCTTGATACTCTTGAAAGTTGATTTGTAAAATTATATAATACTGAACCAAAATTTAAATATATACACATACACTTTTAAGATGAATATTAGGCCTTTACCATGTGAGCAACATACAATTAAAAAGTCTATAAATAAATACATATACATACATGATCCATGAATAGAAATTATTGAGATAGTCTATAACATAAATACATATAGACATTTAAATAGTCATAGTCTATGAAATAAATGTATCATTACACTAAATTATATCTTCATCAAACTCAAAATTCCTCTCAGTTGCTCTTGAAATACATGTTGGTTCAAGTTGTACAAGAAAAATAAGCTTCATATCAATTAATGTCATGAAATTGCACACATGTTAAATTTAAATTAAATATTTAAAATTGAATCATGGAATTAAATATTTAGATAGATGTATGCATGCATATTGCATGGTGCTCATATTCTTCCACATCTTGATGGACTAGTACACCTATCAATTTTATGGTGAAATTCTTATTTATTAATTCTTACGTGAAAATAAAATATGAATTAAGTCTGAGTATCTATAAAATAAAAGCATAAAAAGACTTATAAATTGAATAGGATTTACTATTATGTCAAAGTACACATCTATCTAAAACTATATTGATAAATTAGGAATTCTCAGGCTCATCTTTGGCATGTGGCCTTTTGTTTCCCGAGTTCACTATAATCCTACATACATGCACATATATATTTTCAAAAATGAAATTAATAATTATGAGATTGTTCTTTAATTTAACTAACATATACATTTAATACATGTATGATCTATTAATTTTATTTTTCATATTTAAAATTTTGAACTTTTAAATTAAAGACACAATGTAAATGAACTTAAGAACAAGTAATTCAAGTACACACTAGATATGACTAAATAGAAAATAACATTAGGAGATCACTTGCCACACCTTTTGGTTGGTCTAACATGGAAGTGTCATGACCTCCCAACTATTGTAAAAATGATAACATCCAATATTATTAGAATTAAAATTTTATTAAATATATCCTAATATACCTAGTTCTTCTAGGAGTTTGATCCACATTTCAATTATTTAATACTTATTAAAATGTTTCTAATTATAAAATATTAATTATACATATTTAATAAACTCTATATGGTTAAATATAATTGATGTATAAGAATTTAGGTCTATGAGAAATATTATGTTGCCTAAAAATATTTCTTGTTTCAGTTCTAAGTTTACCTTGCTTTTGTTGCTAAGTTTCGGTGAGTTGTTACAAGAGGAAATTTTGATGTAAATTTGGGCAAGTTAGGAGTTCATCTTGATAAGGAGCCTAAAGGGTACCTATGTTTTTAATTTGAGAAAAAATAGACAAGTTTGAACAAATTTATGAAAAGTCAAAACCTGGAGTGGTTCCAAGAACTAGCAGAACTCTTGATTAGTTTTGATTTCCTTCAAGATTACCAATCTCGAACAAAGAAGACTTAGTGTTCTTGTGAAAGTTATTTGTGGGTTGGGAAGCACCAATGAAGGCTAAGGTTTAGAGATGGGATATATTATGTGAACATTGGGAACCCCTAACTATTCTTATATTCTCATTTGACCCCCAATCAAGAGACAAAGTCAAGAAAGAAAAAGAACTAGTCAAAGGAATGCCAAGAAAGAACAAACATTGAGCTTTCAACAAGGCTCATAACCCCAAAATATTAAAAATGGTAGAGCTAGAAATTACAACATAACTACACCATATTTGCATAGTAAAAAGTAAAACTATATTATTGAATTTTCATCAAGGATGTTTTACATTAAAACATAATTATATTTTTAAATCCTTTCATTTTTCTGTCCTAGCTACTCAAAATCCCTTATGAGTTCATAACTCCCAACTAGTTACTATTTAAATAATAAGTATTAATTAAAATTTATTTATTTATAAATTAATATCTATATATGTTAATTTATTTTATTATTATTATATAAACTATACTAAACTAAAGATGTAATAACCCAAAATTCCCCCTTATTACATCAATCCAAACAAAGGGTGGAACATTGTAAGAGTTGATCACAACAACCCTTTTGGAGACTTTGATGAAGCGCCTTCACCAATCCTCCCCACTCACCCAAAAGACACCAAACTGACTCCACTAGTGGATCTCTTGACTGTAAAACCTACAAAAAAAATTGTACAACATGAGAGAACATAAAGTGTCTCCATCCTCCTTGCACGTATTGAGAAAATATCTTTCCTCTGAAATTCCACATCTCCTTCGAGTGTGTGAAAATCTCTCCTCTAGTGTTGCACATAAGAGAAAAACTCTCCTCCAAGAGTCCACGTCTCCTATGAGTGTCAATAGTCCTCCTTTAGTTATATGGAAACAATCCCTGCTTTGCTATACAAAAGAACCTCAACCAATGTAGATATTTTAACTGCACCCATAAGAAATCTCAAGAAAATATCAGCCCCCCTTGCTCCATGAAGCCCGTACAAATGCAAATGGTGCTTCTCATGCAATGAATCATTTCCAAGCAAGAAGATAGCTAGAGATGATAAAAGTGCTCCATCCTCCAATACCTCCAACCTTCAATTTAATTTTCATTTAAACTCTATACTTTTTGATAGAATAATCATTTGACAACATAATGTAATTGAACATTATCAAAATTGAAGGTGTTAGATTCAACTAAAAATATACCTTTTGTACAATTTTGTCCAAATTATCCTTAGAACACCTTATTTTTCCACTTTAACTTGTACAAAAATCACACTTATTTAAGAACTCATTTACTACTCACCTTATATCTCCAAAAAAATATACACTCGTAATAATATTAACTCAAAAAATATCTCCACTTAGAAAAACTTTTACAAAATACCAAAACTCCTTATAACCCTTATTACTCAAAATGTTATTTCTCCATCTTATCTTCCAAAATATAATATTCAGAATGCATTAAACTATTCACTCCACAATTGAAAATTTAGATGCTTGCACTCTTTGCCTTTCTTAAAAATATACTCAAAACTCTCTATAAAAAAATCAGCAATTGCCTTCAAGAACACTCTAGCAACCATAGTTTTTCATAAGGAGAACCAATATTTAAACAAACTCTTTTAATACCACTTAACTAAGTCAATAGTATTTGTATTACCACCGTATAAACCTTTAATTCATTTTACACAGGCTGATGGTAAATAATTCAAACTTCAATCCAAATTTTAAAAAATAGAAAAACAATTAGAATTATGCACTAATATGCATTGTCTGATCCATCTTTATCTCCTGAAATCATAAAACTACGCACTATATTCTCTGAATTGATGTCATTTTCTCTATATGCAGCCAAAAAAAGTGTTTTAATGGAATTCCATCAAATTTCCTGAAATATCACTACTTCTTTGGCATATCAGGCTATCATGTCTAAAACAGTGGCTGAACACCACCTTAATTGCACAACAGATGTATTTAATGCAAAAGAAAACTATAACAATACAAGTGGACAAACTTCTCATATTGATATGTGTTGGAGTCATTCTATTCTGCCATGCGCTGCTTTGGCTCTTCACATATACAACATTGATGATCTTCTCCTCTACTGTTTGGTTTATTGTTGCCTCTTTTAAATGAAACATTAATTTAATACATAAAACCTCTTGTATAAAACGTTTTTTAATTTATTCCTTCCTATTCCTCACATATTATAAATGAGCTGTACAATCTTACACCATTAAAACAATGAAAGGTGCACCCAAAAACAGAACCATTTTTCCCTTTTTCTCTCTCGAAAGCAGAAGCAACTTGATAAAGAAAGAACGAGGTGCATTATGGATTAGTCCTCTAGTTTTCTTCAATCATAGTTAGGGTATGTGGTGGGACCGACCACTGAAACACATTTTTGAAAGAAAAGGAAGGAAGGATACGGACCGTCAGGGCGAGCACCAATCATGTTGCACTACATTTGGTGGGCCCCGAAAACTGTTGGGCCCGGAAAACTGGTGGGGCCCGCGAAGGTTAAACAGAAATTTTACTGCCGGAATGGCGCCGCCGAGGCATCCGGGAGTTTGCCAAGCTCGAGATCGACAACCTTACAATACGCCACTCTAAATAATAAAATAACAGAGCAGCTGGGAGGGTTGACTGTAGAACGAAATTTGACTGTGTGTCTGCCACTGACGAGACTCGAACCCGCGCCCGCTGCGGGCGTGCGCACTAATCTTAACGCTTTCATTTTAACCCCTTCATAAATCACTCTATCAGCTCTGTAGCCCTCTGATTCAGGGGCCTCCAGACAGAATCCTGATTCTCCGTCATGTGACGGATAGTAGGTGATGATTGTTTGACCAATTCTGAGCAGAAGCTGGCGCTTCTTCTTCTTTTTCCGTTTCTGGTTCTGGTTAGGGTTTCAACTTTCAACCCTAACTTTTGACCGCTTCCATTCCACCGCTTCAAAAGTAATAGTATTTATTATTTACTACATATTTAATGTAAAATTTAATATTTTCCCCAATTGGTATGTTCCATGATCGCTCTGCTCACGTGATCGTCAGGACGCTTTCCAAAAGTTTTCTCTTCTTGTTTTTAATAAATTGTAAATGTATAGAGGTAGGCTTGTCCAGTGAACTAAATTTTGTCTCATATCGTACTGATTTAAATAGGGAGTCCATCAAGTCATGTATATGCTTTCTTATACAAGAGTGGTTAAAATAATTGCTACTGGGAACAGAACTAAATTTGCTTTGTTTAGATATTTATAGAATTTTAGGAAGAATAAAATATTTTAGGGATTATTCTTGTGTTTTCTAGAATTGATTTGGATTTATTTTATGTAAAAATGATTTGTTGGGATAAGATGGTGATATAAAGTTAGGGAACAAATGTATGAAATTTGATTTCAATGAGATGCAATAAGAATGAATAGGTATAAGGGCATGAGTCGAGTCTAACTCATAGATATGTCACTCATTGATATATTATTGCATTACGATATTTTCCTTAAAGTGAAAATAAAATTAAATGAAAAATGATATGGATAGACTAATTGCACCATTATAATTATATTGTTGGTATATTCTCCTAATGTAGCATCATATAGACTAACCCTTCATGCAACCTTTGATTTGCCTTAGATAAGATTGCAAGTGCAAATATGCCTCCTAAAGTCATCCACACTATGATCATTTATTCTTGTACAGATGTCCCAAACTAGAAATTTTCTACTCTTGAGGCCAACCCTTTTAGAACTTGACTGACACTTGTTGGCTTGCACACCAAAATACCTTGAATTGAACATCTAAAAACGTATTATATAAGAATAGACTCAAGCCATAAGTAGCTATCAAAGAGATCCATTTGATAATATTATCTACACTAGTACATCCACATTGCATCATCACAAAAATAATATAAACATGTGTACTGCTTGTTTGGTATGCCTTTGATCTATGTTAATTAGTAAAGAGGTTTTCCCAAGAAGTCACAAAACCTTCCCTCTAAATATAATAGATCACTAAGATCCAACATCCTTATCTTAGATACATTAATAGTCAAAGGAAAACACATACAAAGATTATATCTACAAAGAATATGTCTAATCCAAAAATTAAACTACAAATGTTAACATTATGTCATCCCAAAACAAACCAAAATCATAATATAAATAAATTACAATCTAAACAATAGATATATGATTTTAATTTCTAAATTTTAATTATTAAATAAATATATATCAAATTATTCATAATTAATTAGAACAAATTAAAAAACACAATTAAACCTTTCTAACTCTCATTATCATTTGTAATTAGTATCTTTAACTCTTGATTTTGTAAATTTATTTTTTATTTTATTAGTTGTATTTATCAATTAAATACCCTAAATGGAATAGTAAGGGAGCATGCTTATTAAGGCTCATTTATGATAAGCAACAACAATTAAAATCAACCTCCAAACTTAAACAAATATTTAAAAAGCATATAATGCTTGGGAAGCGGTGACTTAACATTTAATGATGTTATAATTTCTTAACCATTGATGACTTATTTTATGAACGTACAAGCATAAATTAATCCAACTCTCCAAAAAAAATGATTACTAATTGTAATTAAAATATATATATTAAATCTAAAAAATGTAAATTTGATTAAAAACGTTTATAATTGTAATGAAAATAGATGTGTTTGTTTTAAAATAATGTTAAAAAATATAAGTGGGATTAATTTTAAATAACATATTAGATATTCTATTTCATATATAAATTAAATTAAATATTGTGAGAGCATTACGTTTTTAATTAGAAGGAGAAAGATTGTTCTAGATTTTTTTAGACTATATATTATTGTATTAAGGAATTTCAGCTTGTCAAATAAAGATTTTAGAATAATAGATTTTATATTGATTATTTGATTCAAGGTTATGTGTGTAAATTTTTTTTTTGTGCATATGAAAGTGAATTTGACATGTAAATTTGAACTCTTTATAGATAGAAATGAACATGAGTAGAATTCTAACAATTAAAGAGATTTTCCTAGATCTACCACATTTGTGTCTGGAAAATGGTGTTTACAAACACCATTTGGGTATGGGTACTTGCTAAGTGAGGGTCATGTTTTCCTTAGTTAAGCCTTTATGAGAGCCAATTAAACATTGATGAACCACAATTAAAGACAATAGGCAAGCATTATGCTCCTAGGATACTCTTGCAAATGTTAATATCACAAGATTCTTCTTTTCAATAAATGTGTATGCTAGGTTTTCTCTATTCTAGATCAAACCTACCTTATTCAAATAAATTAAGGTTGGTCATTAAATACACCACCCTATATAATGTGATTTGAAATGATGTGCACTTTATTCAACTCACAACGACTACTAGGGGAGGGAAACAT
The DNA here is from genome assembly GCA_007115665.2 of Sequoiadendron giganteum. Taxonomy (NCBI): domain Eukaryota; kingdom Viridiplantae; phylum Streptophyta; class Pinopsida; order Cupressales; family Cupressaceae; genus Sequoiadendron; species Sequoiadendron giganteum. The sequence goes on along the minus strand of CM021109.1, from coordinate 618,923,016 downwards.
GGGCCCAATTTAGAAAATTAAAATGTAAAGTTTGGGGTTTATATTTGCACAGGGAAAAATAGCTTGGGTCAATATCACATCCATAGATTTGAGCTAGGGTGGGGTGGGGAATTGTAGGCTTAGTATTTAGTGGATGAATCTAAATTCCTTAGATATGTGGAGATGGGGATAGGCTAAGACAATGTTACTTTCCAACTTTCATGTAAAATTATTCCATCTTGTACACTAGTCAATATGTACTTAGACAACCTAGAATCATCATGGAGCCTAAATATAAGGGAAAAGGGCAATGAAAATACAATTTTCACTGTTATATATTAATCTAAGTTCAACTTGAATGTAAACTATTATGGATACACATGCCAAAGTAAAACAAGCAACACATGTGGAAATTAAATATTTTTCGAACACTCAAAGGATACAAATATGCTCAAAATTTATAAATGTGGATATCAATCATGTGTACTCTCCTAACAGTGAGTGTTCCACTATATCAAGAACCTACAAGCATAGAATAAAAATGTCTAATGAGTAGCATTTGTCAAGCATTTAAAAAATTAGCATAATTTGTGATAAATTATAAAAATTATCTACAAAAATATAGAAGAAATTTAAGAATAATGAAATAAATATGTATAAAATGATTTGAATTTGTAAAAAATATTAATAGTGGCATCAACTAAGTGGAAAATGTGAAGAGACTCCAACTATGTCAAAAAAATACTTTACAAATATCATGATAAGCGCTTTAACTATGAAAAATTATACTCTATATAGAAATGGCAATGAAGCTATGTCTAGTACTAGAAAATTGTCATTAGTGTAATAAGAAAATCACCATGAAGAAATTTTAGTGATAATATATGTCCTCTTTAATCAATTCCATACAAATGATGCAAGGAGTTAGATGAAAGAGAAAAAGACTACACAATACAAAGCACAATAAGCATATAATAACTATTGATGATAACACCATGAAAATCCCAAAATCCTTGTAATAATTATCAACATGATAACATCTTATGATGAGAAAATAGTATTATCAAATGATATAAAAAATAAGCATGTGTAAGTATATAAAGTATGAGTTGACCTTTGATTTTCCCCAAATTTTAAGGCAACATGTGCAATAATCTAGAATGATAAATCTTGTAAGCCTTGTGAACCATGTCATGTGAGATATGAACATTGTTAGTATTCGTAGTGTAGGAAATTGTATACCCTTTATAATTTCACACTTTGTTTGGGTCCCTTAATTAATTGGGCTTAATTAAGCTTCTAATTTGCCAAATTATGCATTCCAAAGACTTATTATTCTCATTTTCCAAAATGGAAACCAACATTTAATTAATGTGATTAATATTTTAATCACCTTGGATCATGAGTGCTGTAGATTTTTAGGCGATATTTTTAAACATGTTTTTGGTGGTATTTTAATGATTCAAATTCAATATGCAATTAATGGATTTTGGAATCTAATTTTTGGGAAATTAGATAAACACCTATAAATACATAGTCTTTTTATCAAATTCAAATCTAACTCACTTTTTGAAGACTTCATATAAGAAAATATAATTGTCAAGAGCATTCAAGAGTAGATTTATCAATCATTTATTGTAGCATTCAAGGTCCTATCATCATGTTCCATATTATGTGTGTTCATGTCATCTTGTGAAGGCGAATATGAATTGTTCATCCTAAAACATCCAAGCATTTTGCAAGTGTTCAAATCCATCAAGCAAAGCAATATCAATTTCCTTGGAGTGATGTGTTTGTCTTCAATCCTCTAAGGGAAGCCATTGAAGGTTTGGTGAGTTGTAGCAAGAAAGCGTTTACTCATCATTTCCGTCTCCATTTTCATTATCTTTTTATCAAGGTTTAATTACCAAACATGGGGTTTGACTAAGGAAAATCTCATTCAAACAAAACAATATTTCCCTCTCTTTATATGTGTGGATTATAAGTTGAAGAAGGATTGAAGATCTTGAAGAGTGATTTTGCATTCTTGCATTTGTTAAATTTATTGTTGTCAAGCCACACAAACTCAATTGCATATTTTATTTCTAATCTTCTAACAAATCTTCTAACAATGGAACCTATGCAAAATAGAAGTTAAGATCCTGCCTCAAAGGACTACCAAATTTTTTTTCAGAAGATCTCAAAATCAACTTTTGGTGATTGGTACATGTGTCCTTACCCTTCTTAGATCTACTTGCAAACCATGGTTTCAATTTTTGTACTTTTGAGAATTTGTATTTCATGTTCTAGGTCTTATAGTGCATTTAGTTTGAGCATTGCATATCATTTCAATTTGGTTTCAAATCTATCCTATTGTCTTAAGGATTGAGATCCATGTCTGATTGACTCACTATTGAGGTTGAAAGTCAATCTTTACACCTTGTGATCTCTTTCCTAATGAAATTCCTTAGGGAAATGAATAAATAAAGAGAATATACCCTTATTCATTTAGGGCTCTTAAGAGAAAGTGTTAGTTTGATGTAGCATGGAACGATTTGGCATGTTGGGGTGTGAAATAGGACCTTTCCTAGCATTAAACCACCCACCCAAACCTGTTGTAACTATTTGTTTGGGCACACAGTGGATGGAAAATAAGTTAGGCAACATTGCAACTTTTCGTTGAATGCATCTTATGGTTTTTGGGGCAGCAAGAAAAAATTTCACCACGACCAAATGGATTGGAGATATGAAAAAATGAGAGATGGTATTGTAGAGGGACCCTACATCTTCATTTACCTTCAAATATAACATTTGTAAGTGCCAAGATTTCTAAGAAACAACTCGTCAAAGTTCATCACATTTTGGCATTTAGGGCTCTTAAGATAAAGTGTTAGTATGATGTAGCCTAGAATGATTTGGCATGTTGGGGTATGAAATAGGACCTTTCTGAGCATAAAATTTCCCACCCAGACATGTTGGCACTATCATTTTTCCCACATGATGGATGAAACAAAATTTATGCAACATTGCAACTTTCATTGAATGCATTTGATAGTTTTGGGGTAGTAAGAAAAAATTTCACCACAGTTAAATGGATTGGAGATATGAAAAAATGAGAGAGGTTATTATAGAGGGACCCTACATCTCTATGTACCTTCATACATAGTTTTTTTAAGTGCCAAGGTTTCTGAGAAACAACTCATCAAATTTTGTCATTTTTTGGCATTTAGGGCTCTTAAGAGAAAGCACTGGTATGATGTAGCCTAGAATGATCTGGCATGCTGAGGTGCGAAATAGGATCTTTAATAGCATAAAAATACCCACTCGTATGTGTGGGAATTATCAGTTTGGCCGCACAATGGATGGAACAAAATTTATGCAACATTGCAACTTTTCATTAAATGCATTTGACGATTTTGGGGTAGCAAGGAAAACTTTCACCATGGCCAAATGGATTGGAGATATGAAGCAATGAGAGAGGATATTGTAGAAGGATACTACACTTCTATTTATCTTCAAAGAAAATGTTTGCCAATACCACAGTTTTTGAGAAACAACTCTTCAAAGTTCATCACTTTTTGGCATTTAGGGCTCTTAAAAGAAAGCACTAGTATGATGTAGCTTGGAACGAATCCGACATGATGGGGTGTGAAATAGGACCTTTCCTAGCATAAAAATTCCCACTCAGACATGTTGACACTATCAATTTGGTATGGATGGAACAAAAGTTATGTAACAAATTACAAAATTTCATTGAATGCATTTGACGGTTTTGGGGCAGCAAGAAAAACTTTCACCATGACTAAATGGATTGGAGATATGAAAAAATGAGAGGGTTTATTGTAGAGGGACCCTACATCTTCATGCACCTTTGGACAAAAAATTTGTAAGTGCCATGGTTTCCAAGAAATTGCTTGTCAAAGTTCGTCTTTTTTTTTGTATTTAGGGATCTTAAGAGAAAGCACTAGTATAATATAGCTTGGAATGATCCGGCATGCTGGGGTGCGAAATATAACCTTTCATAGCATAAATATTCCCACTTGGGCATGTTGGAACTATCAGTTTGGCCACATGATGGAAAGAACAAAGTTGCACAACATTACAACTTTTATTAAACGCATTTGACAATTTTGGGGCAACAAGAAAAACTTTCACCATGGCCAAATGGATTGGAGATATGATAAAATGAGAAAGGGTATTGTAGAGGCACCCTACACCTCTATGTGCCTTCAGAAACAAATTTTGTAAGTGTCATGATTTTCAAGAAACAACTCATCAAAGTTTTTCACTTTTTGGCATTTAGGTATCTTAAGAGAAAGCGCTAGTATAATATAGCCTGGAAGAATCTGACATGTTGGCCCATGTGAAATAGGACCTTTCCTAGCATAAACCTATCCACCTTGACGTGTTGGCACTATCATTTGGTTGGAGGATCGAGAGAACAAAAGTCACACTTGACATTGAAACTTTTCATTGAATGCATTTGACATTTTTTGCAACATTTGAAAACTTGTTGCCATGATCAAATGGATTGGAATCTTGAAAAAGTGAGAGAGTTTATTGTGGATTTATCCTACGTGACCCTATAGGATAGTCAAATGTACAATATTATCATCATCTAGTGGTTGGTAATTTGAATTTTAATAAATAATATATATAAAATTTCAATACATTATTGTCTTTGTTGCATTGCACTTTGTAAACATAACTTTTAGATCCATGTTTGTTGGGAAATATTTGTCTTTATTACTTTTTTTTAATAAGGAGATGAATTTGACGTTGTAGTTAACTTGTTGTCACATGATATCAAATTAAATTCAAAAATTAAAGTTTGGATATGGGATATGATTCATACATACACCGCTTGGGGCTAAGTAAATTATGGGAATATTTTAAACCATTTAAGCTACCAATTTATGCATAAATTTTTTATATAAATTGATCTCCATAAGGCCATACAAAATGTCAAAATTTCATGCAATGTCATCATGAGGGCACACAAAATACGATCAAAATGTGATACAATACCATCATGGTGGTGCACAAAATGTCATACAATTCCATGAGGCTAATGTATTGCCTCTCAATCTACAAAATACCATCGATACATATAGCCACACCAAAAATGTTATCTGTGTGCCATGTATAGGCATACAAAATATGTTCATTTATGAATATTGAACACTAATCTTGAAACATTGGGCCTCTTTTAGATCGACTAATTAAACTTCAGTCATTGCTAGGAGTTGGTGTCTTTTTTCATTCTGATCTCCTACACTGCTCAATATTTTGTACCTCAACCTATAGATACAAAATATAAAATTAGATACTATGCCAAAGTCAAAAAATATAAAAAATTATTTTAAATGATACATATAAATTATAAACACTTATAACATAATGGTAGCTTGATTCTTCTTGCTTGCAATGCTCAACATCATCAAGAGATGTTTGTCCTCACACTAAGGTTTACATCCATCTATAACATAACAAAGACATATTTATAAATCAATTATTTTTGATAGGTCTTCTAATATCAATTCACACAATATAAACATTATTAAACATATATTCATACTCATACCTGACTTAATCTCATGGAGGATGAAATTAATACACTAGCACCAACTTCCAAATTTTCTCTTATCCCAGGAGGTGTGTCTAATGAATTCATCAACTAAACATTGAACAGTAATAAAATAAGCTCAAAATTTCACAAATATATATAAACAAAAAATTTGAATTAGAGATACTAAATTTCCACAATCCATTAAGATTATTGTTGAGGTTTCTAGATTAGATTGTGTTTTTATTTTTTGCATCAAATTGAATAATGTTTCAGATCACACTCCGTGATCCATCATCAGGATATTAGAGAGCATAAAGAGTAAAATGAATAGTTGCAAACCAAGCATTGCAAAAAAAGGGGGAGACAAGAGGAGGGTAGGAGAGGAGACACAAGAACTAAGGATTGGTTGAAGGAAATAAACTTATAATAACACAAAAAGGGAAATTAATTTCAAGCTAAATAAATAAAGTAAACAACTAAGCATAAAAAACCTAGAGCAAGTAAAAAAATTGAAATTTGCAAAAACAAACTTAAATGTGTTATAGTTTACCTGAGTAAATCCAGTATCATAACCATCCATGGTAGCATCTATAGCATATGGTGATGCCATGCCCACCTATTCAATATATTTTTTATTTTAAATTGTTAAACATTATCTTGAATAGAAATTATTATTTTATTTTGATATATTAAACAAAATCTACCTCAAATACAGATGCAACTATACAAGTTGTTGCAGGAATGATCAATGATGTACCAAAATCTAACATTACACCCTGAAATGCATAATGTTTGCATCGGTTTCATTTAATTCTATAATTAAATTTATCTATTTACATTTACAATTTTAAGTGTTTAATAGATAAAATGTTATAAATTCAAATCAACATACCTACATTTGACTAGCATACACCTCATTCAACAACTCATTTTTCATCACCACATCATTTAATTCACCACCCCAATGATCCCCACTACTCCCATGACATCTATACCAACAATGAGAACACACATGGGAGGTGGAACCATCTGCAACACCTTGTGCATCACTATCTCTCCCAAAGCATAAATTATAACAATTTGGCATATATGAGAGCTAGGGGCACTAGAGCTAGATGGTTGAGCTGGTGCATTGTCCTATGAGGCAAAAGGATGGGATATTTGTGGTCCATGCTCTATAATTGTGTCTATCAAGCTAGCAACTACATGGATAGTCTACACCTCCATTCTCTCCCTGATGGCTATTGAAACCATTGCATGATAAAAAGGTATTTGCACTAGTGTCCTTCGATGTGCATGGCTTTCTACCTAATAAGCTCCTAGTCTATTTTGTGTAGAGCATCCATCTTTACCTCGAAACACCCTTATATCAAATTAATTGGGTATTTCATGAAGGATAAACTCATAGTATAGTTTTCTTAGAAAATATAGTGGCACCTCATAATTATTACATGGAGGTTGGTCAAAGACCATCCATCACCTATCCCAAAACCTATTGCTTATCTCCTCATGATTGCACCAATGTATTGGAAACCTCTTTGACTTCGAAGGAATAGGTTGATTGGTTCTAAGATCCGTAAAAGGAAGACACACTTTATTTGCTTATGTCTTTCTTTTTCACATCATCAAAGGATAATTTTGTTGCATAATATTGATGACATGAATCTCTATAAGTTTTAATTTGGTTTATTTGATTTATAATAGTGTCAACATTTGTCATAATGGCTTCCAATGTTGAGGCAAGAGATTGGTGATGCTCGTTTGATATTGAACCCATCAATTTTGAAACTAATTCATGAAAATTACTTTGTTTTTCTCTAGATGCCCTAACAAATCCTCTTGGAATTTTTTAGGGTTTGTTGGAAGGGTGGGAGGAGGGTCAGGCATACTAAGGTTCTCCTCATGTAATTCATCATTTAAATTTTCTTGTGGCTTAGGGTTTACATGATCTATTATATAATTCAAAAATAACATTAAAATGATCAAAAGTAGTTCATTTTTCCTAATGCAAACAAAATTTAAATCAAATACAAAAAAAATCACTTGCCTCTTCTCCAAAGTGGCATTGTGAAGCAAGGTTGCAAAGGCCAAACCACATTCGCATTATGCAAAGATGGGGGAAGGAAAATAGTTGCATACAGCACGGGCCATGGGTGAGAAAAATGGACATCCTTTTTCTTTTTATAACTTTATTGAGCAAAACACGTACGCATTTTTCTCAATAAAAATGTGTACGCATTTTGATTACACAAAAATGTATATGCATTTTGATTACATAATAATGTGTACGCATTTTGATTACACAAAAATGTATACGCATAATTTTGATTACATAAAAATGCCTGTGTTATTTTTTTATAATAATGTGTATGCGTTTTATTTTCATAATAACATGTGCACGTTATTTGAATTTCTTCAAAATGCGAGTGTGTTTTTCTCATTTTTGGGTGATTGACCACTTTTTTGTGCCCCATCTTGGTGCACATGCCCTTATGATGCTTTGTAGTAAATATTAAGGATAGATATTGAATGCTCTTTCTTAATTTTTAAATATGTGAACATGAATTAAGATTTATCTTTAAATACAATTCTAAAAAATGCAAATGAAACATTTCATACTGAAAGTCAATACACCATAATCACTTATAAAATTCAACTCTAAAAGTGCAAATGAAACATTTCATCTTCACTTATAAAATACAACTCGAAAAATACAATCATGAAAAAATTTGATGTCATGGTAACTTCAATGAATGTCCAAAGATTTCTCTAAAATATATTTTTCCATTGAAAACTAGGTAAGTGCAAGTAGAAGGCTCATCCAAGGACCTTCAATCAAAGGTCCTCTGTATGAAGGGTCATGGTCACTTCAATTAATTGTCCAAACCTTACTTTGAAATATGTTTTTATCTAAAACTAGGCAAGCACTATAACATTTAAAAATGGGAAAATAGTCCTTCATTTGAACTCTATTTACTTGTGGAAAACATTGTAATTTTGAATCAAGGACCTTCATTTGAAGGTGTACACCAATTTTTGCATTCTAAGGCTCATTTTTGTGCCCCATTTCACATTCAAGACACATGTGTATTCTTCCACCCTAAAAGAAGGTTGGACATGAGGGGGAAAGATGCACTATGTAAAGAACTAGAAGAATTAATTTTAGCACTAATAGGTTTCAAGAATCTCATGACCAAGTGGTGCACTAATAGGGTTATGTACTAATGAGATAAGAAGTAGGTGGGGCACTAATAGGATGATAGGCTTTTTCCTTTTTGAAACAAAGATATTAATATGGAGGGTGATTATATTTTTAAGAACTTTTTTCTACATAAAAAAAACCTACGCATCAAACATAGACTTTTATATTTTGTAAAAAAATTATGTTCACTAGAAAATAGAAAAAATAACAATCACACAAAATATATTATAATTTATACTTTTTATAAAGCTTACTCTAAGGGATAAAATCATGCAAAATCCAATATGGGTGACCCCACAAAGTTGGTTTACAATTTCTAAGAGGAACTGATTTTTGCTGAAATCACATATTTTTAGAAAATATAATGATTTAAGCCTTAAAAAGTTCAATTTTAAGGATTCCAATTGAAGAGGGTTTGATCAAACCACCTTAGATCAAACCCCCTTGGATAGAACCTCACTAGTTTTAAACCATACCTATAAATGAGTCTCCTTTACACCTATCAAAATGCTGATAAAAAATCACTTTTGATTTTCCTTTTGGGGGATCGAATGAATTTATTTAAAATTATTATGGTAGTCCTCAAAATGAGCTATCCAACAAATATGATTTTAATATGTTTTGGTTTTATTATGTATTTGTGTTTTTTAGTTTTATTAAACATAGGTTTTTCATCAAAAATGAAGGTCTATGTTCTGCACATGTGGAAAAATAACAGATTATCAAAAAAAAAATCAAAAATACGAGTGCACCAGATATTGAAGTCCTTGATCCAATAAAAATAATAAAAATTGAATTTTGATATATACAAAAAAAGTTATGCATTATACGGTCACGCTATGTTTGAATTGTAATTGGTTTGACTTTGAAACTTGATTAAAGAAAAATTATTCAATAAAAAAATATCTAACCAAGTGGAAGCACTAGATATCGGAGTTAAAAATCTAAATTCAAAATACTTAGAATTTTATCCTTCATAAAAAAAAAGTTATGCATTTTACGGTGTGCGTTACTTTTTAAAAATGTTGTTTTCTGAAAAAAAAATCAGTTTTCATGGGAGATGGAAAAAAAAGTGCAATATGATTCCAAAATTTTTGAAAAAAATATTTTTAGAATCTACTGACAAAAATTGACAAGACTCTAGTTTGCATCATCTTCAAATTATCCCTCACGGTTTAGCCACTATAGGTGCCCAAATGTGAAGATTTAGTTAAAAATAATAATTTCAGTGTCCAATTTGACCAAAAATTGTAAACCACTATTGTGGGATCACCCATATCATGGTGTCTTCATTGGTTGTCCAAACCTTTCACTCAAATAGATTTTTCTATTGAAATACATGTGAGTGCAAGTAGAAGGTTCACATAAGGGCCTTCAATCAAAGTTCCTATGTACAAGGGTTATGTTGAATTCAATCAATTGTCCAAAACTTGCTTTGAAATATTTTTTCTATCCAAAACTAGATGCACACAAGTAGAAGGTTCACCCAAGGATTGTTGTATGTAGAATATTCAAATGATGTGACCTTTATTCAAAGGTACCTTTGGTTGAAGGCCCCTTCTTATATATATTTTTTCCATGCAACATTTAAAAATGAGAAAAATGGGCCTTCGTTCAAACCCCTTTCATTTAAATTTTATTTATGTCTAGCAAACAAAATCGTATGACCAATTGGTGCACCAATCTTATTTACATCCAGCAAACCCTTTTCATTTAAAGTTAAATTTTATTTTTGCCATGCAACTTTTGAATCAAGGACCTTCATTTGAAAGCGTACAAGTTTTACATTTTAAGACTCATTTTTGTGCCCCATACCACTAGGGCCTAACACAATTTAATTCATCCACCTTAGAAGAAGGTTGGATGTGAGGGGGAAAGATGTACTATGTAAATGACTCGAATAATTAATTTTAGTGCTAATTCCTTCAAGAATCTTATGATCAATTCATGCACTGAACAAAAAATTATGACGATAAGTCCTAAGGGTTTGTACGAGTGTCCACATGTTCACCAAAACAAAAATGAAAATAAGCCTTTTGAATAAATTCCTACAATATAAATTAAATAAAAATAATCAATAAATACCCTATGATATAGGACTAGGATTGAAACTATATGGAATAAAATATTGAAATATAATATATAATTTAAATAAATAAATGAAGGTACACACTTAGAATTCAAATAATGGAATGCATAGTGCAAGATGTTTGAGAATGATTTTTGACTAATATGCAAAAAAAAGTCACTTGACTCTTTAGATGAGCACCTTAGAATCTAAAATATATGTCTATCTTTTTCAATTTCATAATTGTAGGGGTGATATATGTAATTATAATTATGAATCTTGTGTGCATATTTAAAATCTAGTTTGTAAATATGAATTGGTTGGTTTTGTTATTTGGTTGTGGTTCACCTCACTATCTTCAACCTAAAACTATAGAGGGGTGGTGTGTAGGGACATTAGTTAGGATTTTGGTAGGCAATGATTCATTCTTCTTTGGTCAAACCTCTAAGATATATATTTAATGGATTTTGAAAATGCTAAAAAATAATGAGAAAACATGTACAAATGTGTAGATGTTGATGCAAGCATATGATCCTTTGTAGTAAATATTAAGGATACATAGTGAATTCTCTTTCTTACTTTTTAAATATGTGAACATAAATTAAGATGATCTTTAAATACAATTCTAAAAAATGCAAATGAAACATTTCATACTTAAAATTATTACGCCATAATCACTTATAAAATTCAACTCTAAAAGTTCTTGAATGAAACATTTCATATTCACTTATAAAATATAACTCTAAAAATGCAATCATGCACAAATTTCATGTCATGGTAACTTCATTGGATGTCCAAAGATTTCTCTAAAATATAATTTTCTATTGAAAACTAGGTAAGTGCAAGTAGAAGGTTCATCCAAGGACCTTCAATCAAAGGTCCTCCATATGAAGGGTCATGGTGACTTCAATTAATTTTCCAAACCTTACTTTGAAATATAAGTTTTTATCTAAAACTAGGCAAGCACTCAAACATTTAAAAATGGGGAAATAGTTCTTCATTTGAACTCTACTTACTTGTGGCAAACATTGTACTTTTGAATCAAGGTGTACACCAATTTTTGCATTCTAAGGCTCATTTTTGTGCCCCATTACACATGCAAGACACACGTTTATTCTTCCACCCTAAAAGAAGGTTGGACATGAGGGGGAAAGATGCACTATGTAAAGAACTAGAAGAATTAATTTTAGCACTAATAGGTTTCAAGAATCTCATGACCAAGTGGTGCACTAATCAATAAATTATGAAGACAAATCCTAAGGGTGTGTACAAGTGGATATATTCCCCAAAATGAAAAGGAAAATAAACCTTTTTGAATAGGATCCTACATTAAATAAATTAAATATCAATAATCCATATATACTCCAAGTACAAAGTTGCAACTAAAACCATCTAGAATATAAAATTAAAATATAATATGTAATTTAAATAATTAAATGAAGGTATGTAATTGGAATCCAAATAATGGAATGTACTATATAAGATGTTTCAAAGTGATTTATCATTGTGTAAAAAAATCAAGACTTATTAGATGAAGACTTTGAAATGTAGAAAATAACAGTATGTCTATTTCATTCACTTTTGTAATTGTGGGGGTGATTTGTGTGATTATAAATATGAATCTTACAAGCAAATTTAAAATCTAGTTTGCAAATATGAATTGATTGATTTTGTTATTCAGTTGTGGTTCACTTCAATGTCTTCAACTTGAATCTATAGAGGGGCGGTGTCTAGGTACATCAACCAAGATTATATTGGACAATGATTCATTCTCTTTTGATCAAACCTCAAAGATACAATTTTAATGTATTTTCAAAGTAATAAAAAAAATGAATAATCATTTGTTAATACATAGATGTCGATGCAAGTAAATGATACTTCGTAATATATTCTAAATACATATAGTGTGAGATTTGAGCCTAAAACAAGTCTCATGCCTTGCAAACCATTGCTGAATCATCAGAAAACAAGTTTCAGTTGTTATTTAATTGTAAACCAATTGTCGTTTAATGGTAAAAGCCTCCAAAATCTCATTTATCACATAAAAGCCAGATAAATATTGATTTGCCAATTGGATGGGAACATTCTATTTCCATTTGCAATATTTTTTGTTAATTTTATGACAACATTTTTTTTTTAATTTGCATTGCTTTATTTTTTAAATCTATATGCAAATAATTGATAATCAGATAATACTTCATTTCTTTAAGGAAAAAATCTAGATTTTTCCAAGTTTATTTCATTCCATTATTTAGCATATATTATTAATTGTTTAATCCAACCACATACAACTATAATTTGTAGCACATGGCATCCATACACACCCATGCACAAATACATACTCTCTAACATATTAACATACATACAATTTTCTATTGGCATAATCCTTGAACCTCTTTTAGGTGTAAGTGCTAGTAAAATAATTAGTCAATAGACTACATATAGTGTGAGATTTGAGCTTGAAACGAGTTTCAGCTATCATTTAATAGTAAATCCGTTGACATTTAATAGTAAAATCCTCCAAAATATCATGTGAAAGCCTCCAAAATCTCACTTATCATGTAAAAGCTACATACATATTGATTTACCAACTAGATGGGAACAAGCCTGGAATTTGACGGCCACCCTACCTTTCATAAAAAAAATTGTGACTGTTTGATTATTTAAATACCTTTCATTTGACATTTTATAAAAAATAAAAATTGTCAAAAAAATACCATCTCTATCTCTCTCACACTAGTTCTTTTACTTCTAATTCTTTCTTTGTTTTCATTCATACTCCTCACATGCAGAAGCATAGCAAATTTATTTAACATATACTCAAAAACCTTCATAAATAAAAATAGTCATCATTAATAAAAATAAAAAATCATTATAAAAGCTAAATAAATTTTTCAGTAATTTAAAAACATACCAATGTTCACCAATAAAATTGGAAGTTCTCCAATCACCTATAAAACAATAAAAATAAAAAATCTGCGAAATAAAATTTTAGAGGAATTCAAAAACATACAAATGCTCACTAATAAAATTGGAAGCTCTTTGTAAAGCATACAAATTCATATCTTGAAAAAAAAAAAAATTCTTGTTGTCTTATTACTCATATCAATATATATATATATATATATAATGTAAAATTAGAAAAGTAAAACTTAGTAATAAATCTAAAAATCATAAATTTATTAAGAAGTTTCTAAATTAATATTAAAAATAATCAAAATTTTAAATTTATTGTTAAAAATACCTTAAAAATTAGAAAGAACTATATTCTCTATTTGAATAGATTTTAAACTAATTTATATTTTTATAATAATATATATATTTTGTCTATAATAAATTTTTACTATTTAATAATAATTTAAAGTGTCATATATACGGTTATATAAAAATATAGCAAGTCAAGTTATATGGTCTAATAAATTTTAAAGTTGTAAACGGTCTAAAATGCAAAAAACGGTCAAATAGACCATCAAATTCACTGGATGGGAACACTATTTTCATTCGTAGTGTTTTTTTCAATTTTATGGCAACTTTCCTTTTTCATTTGCATTGCTTTATGTTTTAAATTTGGCAACTTTCCAATTTCTTTAAAGAAAAAATCTAGATTTGTTTAAGTGGAAAAAATCTAGATAATAGCTGAACCCATGCACAAACACGTATTCTCTAACATATTAGCATACATATACTTTTCTATCAACTTAATTCTTGAATCTCTATTGAATACAAATATTAATTAAAATTATTTTAATAAATTGTAAAAACTAAACTAATTTAATATAAACAAATTCAAGTAATATAAAAAAAAAAAAACACAAAAACAAAAAACAACCATATCCAAGTTAGCCCAAAAGGAAGGGAAAAAGTGCAGGGTATAAAATTTTCCCATTACAATTGTATGCCGTATGAAACATTATAATGACTTCACAAATTTGGCGACTCGTCCAACAAGGGGTCAATTATAGAAGAATGTCCCTCGTATTTAAGGGCACCATACAAAAAACAAAAGGGTCGGAATGGGAATATGTGGGGGTGTTCAGAATATGTCTTGTCTTACCGTTATAATATGGGAGGGGGGGCAACATTTTTCTAGTTTAAAGAAGTGGGATAAATCCATAATAGCATTAAATACCAAATACTATTTATTATTATTATTATATATATTCTGTTTCAGTCACGGGCATAGAGGTGGTAAACATAATGGAGATTTTGACTAGCATAAAAAAGATTGAAAGGCCAATGAACTTCCGAGTCAATGTTCAAAGTTCCCCAAAAAAAGAAAAATAAAAAAATGTTACTGGTCAAAGAAAGTAAAAGTTGTCATGTAACTTTAGGCATATAAAACTGAATAATTAATTAAATAATTAATTAAGCAAAACCTCGAGACATGCGAGGGGAATACAATAAATCCAATCAATATAAAATTAAATGACAAAAAGTGAGGATATTCATGTGCGCCTCGAAACGCTACGGGCGTTCGCGGGTTCGGACGACCGGTAGACCGGCAGAGTGAATCGCACGGCGTACGGCCACCCCATTTCCGGCGTCTTGTCGGCCGTGAAAACGATACACGTCCTCGTTAATCTGCCACGTGGAATGTGTTGTTGGGTGACAGTGAATTGTGTCCCCTGAGCTAAACCATTCACAAAGAGTGCCGTTACAAATACCGGCATTGTCGTTAGCTTTTAGTATTATTTTAATCCCAACAATTGTACCGTGTGGGCCCGGGGTGCGGAACCTAGCCTAGGCTAGTTAATTAACCCCAGGTTTAGTTCGTGGAGTTAGCGGCAAGTTGCCATGAGCGCTAACCAGACAATGTTGAGAGTATCCGCGCCACCTTTTTTTAATGGTAATAATACATACGTGCGGTCAATAGCCCTCTGTTTACGTTTCTGAGAAAAGGTTAATTATTCTAATAAGCGACTATTTTTTTTTGGTTTGTTTTGTTGTTTTGTGGATAAAGATAAATGGGGAATAGAGTTCTGATCAGGTTGGTGTCGTGCCTGCCAATGCCATTCTCTGCGTTGGGTTTAAACTATTTGGCAGTGATGACAAACAAAAAGTATCCGTTTGGACATTTGCAGTATCGAAACTTACGCAGGGTGAGAAAACATTCATGGAAGAAGATCAGTGATTATCATGGGAATTGGGGGGTCTCATGTGAGCTGCTTTTAAATAATCATGGCGAGAGTTGCAGTTTTCGCCCTTGTGTAGTCGCCCAAGGGACCGAGGAAATAATCAGTGGTGGAGGTTTTGGTAATCGTTTTAGTTATTTTGATATGGGAGAATAAAGTTTCGTGTTGAAATATTGAGAGTCAAGGATTGAGGGAATTCATTCTAGTGTTATTAATGGTATGATCATGGTCTCATGTCTTGCAATGTTAGGGTCTTGGTAATCGTTTTTCGTTATTTTGATATGGGAGAACAAGTCTTATGTTGAAATATTGAGAGTCAAGGATTGGGTATTCACCCGACTATTTCATTAATGGCATGATCATGGTATTATGTCTTGCAATGTTGGAGTCTTGGTAATTGTTTTCGTTATTTTGATATGGGAGAACAAGTCTTATGTTGAAATAGTGAGAGTCAAGGATTGGGGTATTCATCCGACTATTTCATTAATGGCATAATCATGGTCTCATGTCTTGCAATGTTGGGGTCTTGGTAATCATTTCAGTTACTTTGACATGGGATAACAAGTCTTATGTTGA
This sequence comes from Sequoiadendron giganteum, assembly GCA_007115665.2. NCBI lineage: Eukaryota > Viridiplantae > Streptophyta > Pinopsida > Cupressales > Cupressaceae > Sequoiadendron > Sequoiadendron giganteum. Next base: position 618,906,511 of record CM021109.1, on the reverse strand, counting down.
AATATTCAGAGTCAAGGATTGGGGGTATTCATTCGGCTATGTCATTAATGACATGATCATGGTCTCATCTCTTGTAATGTTGAGGTCTTGGTAATCATTTTAGTGATTTTGATATGGGAGAATGAGTCTTTTGTTGAAATATTGAGAGGAAAGGATTGGGGGTATTCATTCAACTATGTTATTAATGGCATGATCATGGTCTCATGTTTTGCAATGTTGGGGTCTTGGTAATCGTTTTAGTTATTTTGATATGGGAGAACGAGTCTTATGTTGAAATATTGAGAGTCAAGGATTGAGGTATTCATTTGACTATCATTAATGGCATGATCATGGTCTCATGTCTTGTAATGTTGGGGTCTTGGTAATCATTTTAGTTATTTTGATATGGGAGAACAACTCTTATGTTGAAATATTCAGAGTCAAGGATTGGGGATATTCATTCGACTATGTCATTAGTGGCATGATCATGGTCTCATGTCTTGCAATGTTGAGGTCTTGGTAATCGTTTTAGTTATTTTTTTTGATGGAGGTCTTCCACAAATTCTTTTTTGCTACCTGATATGGGAGAACAAGTCTTATGTTGAAATATTGAGAGTCAAGGACTGGGGGTATTCAATTAACTATGTCATTAATGGAGCGATCATGGCCTCATGTCTTACAATGTTGGGGTCTTGCATTTAGCAAGGCTTCAACTTTGGTGGGCTCATTCATAACCATTCAACTTTGCTAATAAATTAGGGCTTTCTTGACCAGTTTTTACTTCTCACAAGGCTATGATTTATATTTTTTGAATCATACCACTAGTCCATACCTAAAAAAAAATCTCAAACACTTATAATTTCTATTGATTTTTTTACATTAGATTCATGATCCACTAGAATGTGAAAGATAATTTCTTAAATGAAAACTAAACTCATAGAGTTTCATCTTAGAATTTTTTTTGCTAGAACCTTCTTAGTTTTTTTATTTTAATAATCTAATTTTCAAGTTATTTAAGACAATTTGGTTCTTATACAAGTAATTTAAAATAATTTGGTTATGCTTTTGTTTTGGAGCTATGAACCGGTGAGGTCACAAACATAAGCCATCATCTCCAATATAAACATTCAACAATAACACCCCAATGGGGTTTGAACCTTGATGGAAAGAAAAACACCACAACTTAACCATCACACTATGTCACTATTGGCAATAATATGTTTCTCTATAAATATTAATAAAACAAATTTTTTTTTATAAGAAAACTCGTTTCTTGGAATTTCTATTCTCTTGCCTCTTTCCTAATTATTGAAACATGTGTCTATGTGTATATTATAAGCCTTCCTTATTGTCAAATTTTTCTCTAGTCAATTAATGTCCCTTTTCACTTTGCATGCATGTCTTTAGTGTTTGGACTTGGTACTTAATTGATTACTTTTGGTGCAGTTGTTGACCCAAAACTTGAAATATATAACTCTCTATTATGTCTATCATCTAGTCGAAAACACCCACAATCCAATTCTCAAAGTTATAGTCACCCTAGATTGGATCACATTAGAGGTTTTATCCCTTAGGCTAAATCATGACCTTGGCATAGTCTCTCTATTCCAAATTCAAATTTAATCTTTTCATGTGCCAAATCTTTTAAAATATGATCATTATTTGTTAGTCAATGTACCAAAAGTTTCAAATTGCGTGTCTATGACTTGTATCAAAAGGCATCAACCTAGCACTATATTAATCATATGTCAAGAGAGCTTTAATCAACAATTAATACAACACACCAAAATCATATGTCATGTCAATTTTAGGTTCAACTACATTAACAACCAACATATCTATTATTTCTCCATTTAATTCATTGTCAAATAAATTTTAGGGCCTAACTGGAACTAACAAATAATTTGATATCTCTTCATGTTTATTATAATAGGTCCCAACAAAATTTCTTAGTGTCACCTAGTTTTGCTTGAACACAAATATTATTTGAACAAGTTTTGTCTTTGCTCAAGATAAATCTATGTCATTAGAATATAATCATCTTAGGTGGATCGGTTCATAATTATGATCCTACCTCAAACTCTAATATTATATAATCATTGTAGGTATTTGACATCTATCACAATGTCACAAAACTTATATTCAACCTTGTGTTCAAGTTTAAGGCAAACCCTAATTTATCTTAGTCAATTCAATTTATTTCTATCTCAAGTTACTCAATACCATTCTTAATTTCTTTATATATGGGTATGTGTAGGATCATGATGTGCCAAAAAGTGGCAATATGTAAGCCATATGATGGCCCATGTAGCTGATGACTTTTTTTTTACCCAAAATTGATGAAATGAAAAGGGTTTTTAAAGGAGATTCTCAGATTTCCACCAATATAAATTATGTTTTACTTTGAATCTAATAAATAATTATTATTCATTTTTTATTAGAATTACGAATAAAGTCCTAATTGATAGGCTGATTGAAAAACATCTATAACTTTCAAATGGTATCACATTTTTTGAATCTGAAACATGCGTCACATTCTATGTGTCACATACTATAAGATTAAAAAAAAAAATGAATTTCATGAATTTTTGACCAAGTTAAGATGGTTAGATAGACGAGCTTTTATATTTTTAAAAGTTGTAATAACAAATTCATAATTAATTATTTACTTGGAAATAAATTATAAAAAAATATGCATCACATCAGGACATGAGTCCTCTACTTATATCTAAAATTTTTTAAAAAAATATTATCATTTTATTGTGGTTAGGGTGGTCAGACAGACACCTACTTCTTATTTTTACCCTAAAATTTAAATACTACTGCATTGAAATTTCAAATTTTCACCAAATAGATTTAAAAAAAAATAAAGGTCTAGTAGTTTAGAAACTACATTCAGTTTGCTACAGATTCTTTTTTTACATTTTTTTGAAATAATATAGATAACTTATTCTTTTTATGTCAAGTTGTCTAACTCTGATTTTTTGTCTTTTTATTGCCACTTAAGGGCCTATTTTTTCCATGATGATCATGCACATACCCATATCTATTTTGATTTTTTATTAATTTAGATTGTCAATTAGAAAAATATATTTATAGGGTGTGTTTTATTTCTAAGCTATAATATTTCTCAAAATTTTATTGGAGAGTTCTTTACATCTTCATAGTCTCCCTCGTAAAAAATCATGCTTTCTAGAAAACCAAACTCGTGAAACCTTCAACTCTCTTCCCTCTTAATTACTATATTTTTAATGCGATTGTATCTATTATAAACCTTACTTAAATTGGAGTTCTATTATCAATGTATAATCTATTATAACCCAATATTTTATTTTATTTTATTTTTCTATGATTTATTACTCCTTTCACATAAAATATAATATAATATAAATAAATCCAATTAAACAACTTTACCTTTTCTAAGATTACATTAAATGCAAATTAAGTGTAAAAATATAAAATATTGAAATCTAATAATAAAAATAAACCAAATTCAAAAGCACGTAAGAGAAAATTAAAACTTACTCAATAAATTAAATAATTAGCCTTCTAACTCGTATGCTAATATGATGCATGAACATCTACATGATGTACTACCATCAAACTTACATGTTCTCTTCTAGTTTATGTGTTGTCATCCTAAAAAGTGGTAGAGATCATATATCTATCCATATTTGAGATTTTTAGTATGTAACTAGAAATAAAGACCATGACATCAAGAATCAAAGAGAATACCTGATGATTAAAAATGATAGAAAGTGATTTGTTTCACTAAATCAATGAAAATTATGAAATAAAAAGAGACAAGAAAGAGATAATAAAACATTTGTGTAAGAAGAGTTCCAATAAAGATTATAGCTAGGGAAAAAATTGTTGAGATTGTTTGGGATCTTATCAATAATGGTCAAACCTTTATTTTAGCCTTTCAACCTTCCATAGATAGTCAAATGGAAAATGAAGATTAAAGAGTGTGTGCTTAGTCTATGTCCATCTAGGACTAGGAAAAATAATAATAAATTAAATTTATTAGAAATAATCCTTGGTCTATAGAGAAGAATATCCTAATGTGCATATTAGAATGATCAAAAGAAGGTGATGGTCCCCAATAGATTTTCCAAAAGAAATATGGAATAAAATATGATAAAGAAGTAGCTACAATATTATTCAAATGAGAATAAATAGTTTTTTGAGTAACATTACCAACATTATAAAGAAGAAAGGATTAAGTGCATGTATGGAGTTGCCAATAAATAATTGGTAGCATTTAGCCTTAACAAACTTGAAAAATGGATTTTTATTAGTAAATTACAAACAAGATAAAGATTTTTCATGTGTTGGAGAGTTGATATTCAAAAAATACTTTTTCAAAAGGTTTACGGGGAAGCTAAAGGTTCATATTTAGATGTAGAAGGTATTTTTTAGACAAATGAACATTATATATCATGATAGAAATAATCTAGGTAGCAAACTAATATTCGAACTTTAAAAATTCATGATATTCTAGAATTTCAAGTGGAAATCCATGCATCATGCTTGGGTCCTAGAGAAAATATTCAAAATTTGGCAAGTGGTTCTACATTTTTTTAGAAGAATTAGAATGTGATGCAAATATTAGGGTATGCAATTCTTGAAATTATATTTTGCCCTCAATTTAGCACACTAATGGAATTAGGTGATATAGCTACATTAAAATGCATAAAATATAAAATGATAAAATTAAAGAACATCATAAAAGAATACTAAAAGGATATGCACAAATATTCAATTACAAAATTGCTCTCCCCCAACTAGGATCTTCAAACAAATATGCCAAATAAATAAAATTGCAACACAAAGATGTTAAGAAAACATAAAATTGACATCACAAGTACATTAGAAATAAATAAATCTACAACATAGATACATGAGAGGTGCACAAACCTATATCATAGATGTGAAAAAATAAAAAAATGCATGAACAACACACGCATAAATGAATAAATCCCATAGTAAACAAATAAATAATTTTTTTTGCAGTTAATTACAAAAAAGAGACCTGTACATGTGAAATTTGTCTCAATAATTTGCATCATCCCCAAAATAAATAAAAAATAAGAAACAAACAATAGAGGAATTCATATATAGAAAGAAGAACGTAATGATTCAAATGATTGCTTCAAAGAGAATAAACTAGTTTATAAAAAGAGAAAAAAATATGAAAAGAAAGACATGAACCAGGATCTAGCTTACTCTATTTCTAGGATTCATAAGAATAAAATCATAATTTAAGGACTATATTTCTTTATAATATTGGGATTCATGAGAAGAGAATGTATGATTCAAGAGCTTACTTTGTCACTAGGAATCATGAGAATCAACAAATCACTTATATTAGCATGCTCTACTTCTATGTGATTATGATGTATTGGTGGAATGCATGATCACTTAGATTATTGTGTTATGTTGTTGGGTAATCCATGCATAAATATATTACCATGGATGCATGGACTAGCATACTTTTTTTTCTAGGAAATCTTGATGAGGATGGTCATGTCCAAGTGTAGTATGTACTTGTGACCACAAACTACAAATAATAAGAAAGCATGTTAAAATATGTAAATGATAGATTTATACCCTCTTATAATAATAACTTTTTTGATAATTTAACAGATAGGTAGGGCCAATACCCATTATATTATATCAAAAAGTATCAAAAAGTATACAGATTTAGACTTTAGACAGTCGCAGATATCCCTAAAACATATCGAAATTGATGTATCCAACCCTCCTATCTACCACCTTATACACCATCCTATACAAAACTAGCTACATATTTTCCATCCACCCTAGACACATAGTTGTATCCATATAGATATACGCTAAAACAACAACACATGACTTAACTTGTCCTTTTTTTCTTTAGTTTCTTGGGGCCACAAAGCTTGGTAAAGTGTAATGTCCCTTACATGATTTTCCCTAGAATTCACTTGTAGATTAGGTTTAGGGGTTCTTCTTTTTAAATAAATGTTTTCTTTAATGAAATGATCTTGGATTGAAATTTGATCGGCTATGTCTTCCAATGACTCTTTATCCTTAATCACCTTCCTTCAATCTTACATTTGATTGATCATATAAATAAGTATTAATCTATTCATTTTTATATTAAGATCATAATTACTAATAAGGTTCAATAATTGTTATTAAATGGCTCTATATTCCAATGCACATCAATCATAGATTGCATCATTGTGCTACTGTTCTGAATGCAGATCGTATTCCTCAATGTTTTCCCCACATTCTTCTCCATTTCCCTCTATTCTCCTAATAGATCTTATATCTTTACTTCTACCCTAAAATGATACTTCTCCTAATAGACATAACCTTTCATAGAGTCATAACTATTTGTTTAGTAAACATCCTTTTTATTGATAGTTGTTTATACTAATTCATATATTTTTATTTGTTATTTCTCCATACACCAAATGATTGTTGCTCTCCTTTATATTCTATTTTTTGCATTTTTTATATCCCATATTAACTTCTACCTGTTAATTACATTGTTTCATTTTATAATCACTTCTTTTGTGGTAGGAATCGCTGCCTTTTTGTGGTTCGATTCTTATTATTTTAAGATCAAAATTATGTTTATTTTGATAATCATTTATAGTTATAATATTATCATTGATATTTATAATTATTTTTAGATTATATTAATTTTATTATTTTATTTATTATTATTATTTTTATATTAGTTTTTTCTTCTTCTTTATTTTTTTTATATCTTTTAGAATATATGTATTATAACATTTGGTATTTAAATTGTTAATACTTATTTTGTATTTTTACTATTTATAATTATTAATGATAATTTTAATGTTTATAATTTTATATTCGATAATTTTATATTTAAATATTATAATTATAAGGTTATCAACGATAATTATAATTATAATGATATTTTAATTGCGCTTCTTTATTTTATATTTATGATATTGATTTAGTTATCCAATTCTTCGTACTTTAGATATTACGATTTTGGGGACATGATAGTCCTTCCCTCCCAAATTTGCTTGTCCTCAAGAAAAAACATCTTAGTTTCTTCTAGGATATCTTCTTCTAATCTGTCACTAACGACACACAGGTTAGTCATGTTTATATATATAATTTTAAATGAGAATTTTCTATAATGATTACTCTATTTGAATGTGTATATCTATTGAAATATAAATATATTAAATATATACTTATCTTTGTGATGGGGACATCGCAAGTCTCCCCCGCTTGACTTTGCTTGTCCTCAAGAAACTTGTAATCCTTTCCTTAATGCTCTTCTTCTAATCTATCACTAATGCCCAGATTAGTCATGATATATATATACATATTGTTAAATAAATCATAATTATTCTATTTTAAATGCATGTATTCATATATGTTGGTGTATACCATTTAATCTATAAACATGTTAAATATACTCATCTTGGATTTCCTTCTTTCATGATGGGGACATCACAAGTCTCCTCCACTTGACATTGCTTGCCATCAAGCAATCCTTAATAACTCTCTTCTTCTTGAATATCTGGAGGTTCTTCCTGGAATCATGATCTTCATCCTAGGAAAATATTGTAACACTTTTTTACCTCTAATATTTTTCCAGGCCTTCTGGATTCCTTATATAAGGATCTCCAGTGTTATACCATGTGAGAGGCCCCTTTCTGTCCTCTCTACTTGGGTTTCTTTGGATACCTTGTATGGGGATATCTAGCCTTATACAATGTAAGTGGCCCCTTTTTGTCCTCCTTACATGTATTTCTTTGGATACCTTCTATAGGGATATCCAACCTTATACCATGCGAGTGGCCCCTTTCCATCCTCACTTTCTCTAGATACCTTGTATAAAGATATCCAGCCTTATACAATACAAGTGGCCCCTTTCCGTCCTCCTTGCATGTATCTCTCTTGCAGAAGGATATCCTACTTTATACAATGCAAGTGGCCCCTTTTCATCCCCTTGCCTGTATTTCTTTAGATACCTTGTATGAGTATATTGGGTCTTATACAATGCAAGTGGCCTCTTTCTATCCTCCTTGCATGTATTTCCCTTTCCCAATCAAGCCCAAGAGCAAGAAATGAAAACTAGTCACTCAGTCTCTTGTGCCCCCAATTAGGGGTTGGCATACTTGATGGAAGACAAAACTAACATTTACCAAGAATGTCCTTAAGTCATGCCCTTGTGCACAAAGAATGTCTTATTAACTTATTTTGAAGATATTATGTCCAAGAGTCCATTTCTTGTTCTAGTCAAGGGCATCTTCTTCAGGAAGTCCCTTCCACTTGATTAGAGATTCGGTAATGATCTTATTCCTCAATTTACTTTCTCTAGTGTCTAGGATAAATTTTGGCTCTAAGATAAGTTTTCCTTCATTGTCTAGAGGAGGCAACTCAGGTAGCTCAAGCAGGAAAACAAGCAACTCAAGAACATAGGCAAGTAGCTTAAGCACGTAGACAAGTAGCTCAAGTAGACAAGCAAGTAGCTCAAGCATGCAAGAAATTAGCTCAAGCATGCAAGCAAGTAGCTCTAGCACATATGCAACTAGCTCAAGTGGACATGTAACAACTAGCTCAAGCATGTAAGTAATCAGCTCAAGAAAGTAGGCAAGTAGCTTAAGTAGACAACCAAGTAGCTCAAGCATACAAGAAACCAACTCAAACAAGTAGGAAACCAACTTAAGAATGTAAGCAAGTATCTCAAGCAAGAAAGCAACTAGCTCAAGCAAGTAGACAACTAGCTCAAGCAAGTAGACAACTAGCTCAAGCAAGTAGGCAACTAGCTCAAGAACACAAACAACTAGCTCAAGTAAGTAGGAAACTAGCTCAAGGAGGGAAGCAACTACCTCAATCAAGTAGGCAACTAGCTCAAACACACACATGATGACAAGAAAGATGCTCTGATACCATTGTAATTTCCCTTACATGATTTTCCCTAGAATTCACTTGTAGATTAGGTTTAGGGGTTCTTCTTTTTAAATAAATGTTCTCTTTAATGAAATGATCTTGGATTGAAATCTGATTGGTTATGTCTTCCAATGACTCTTTATCCCTTAATCGCCTTCCTTCAATCTTATATTTGATTGATCATATAAATAAGTATTAATCTATTCATTTTTATATGAAGATCATAATTACTTATAAGGTTCAATAATTGTTATTAAATGGCTCTATATTCCAATGCACATCAATCATAGATTATATCATTGTGTTGTTGTTCTAAATGCATATCGTATTCCTCAATGTTTTCCCCACATTATTCTCCATTTCCCTCTATTCTCCTAATAGATCTTATATCTTTACTTCTACCCTGAAATGATACGTCTCATAATAAACATAACCTTTCATAGAGTCATGACTATTTGTTTAGTAAACATCTCTTTTATTGATTGTTGTTTAGACTAATTCATATATTTTTATTTGTTATTTCTCCATACACCAAATGATTGCTGCTCTCCCTTATATTCTATTTTCTGCCTTTTTATAACCCATATTAACTTCTACCTTTTAATTACATTGTTTCATTTTATGATCACTTCTTTTGTGGTAGGAATCGCTGCCTTTTTGTGGTTCGATTCTTATTATTTTAAGATCAGAATTATGTTTATTTTGATAATCATTTATAGTTATAATCTTATCATTGATGTTTATAATGATTTTTAGATTATATTTATTTTGTTATTTTATTTATTATTATTATTTTTTTCTTTTTATTTATTTTTATATCTTTTAGAATATATGTATTATAATGGTATTTAAATTGTTAATAATTATTTTGTACTTTTACTATTTATAATTATTAATGATAATTTTAATGTTTATAATTTTATATTCGATAATTTTATATTTAAATATTATAATTATAATGTTATTAGTGATAATTATAATTATAATGATATTTTAATTGTGTTTCTTTATTTTATATTTATGATATTGATTTAGTTATCCAGTACTTTGTACTTTAGGTGTCACGATTTTGGGGATATGACTGTCCTCCCCTACCAAATTTGCTTGTCCTCAAGCAAAAACATCTTAGTTTCTTCTAGGATCTCTTATTCTAATATCTCACTAATGACACACAAGTTAGTCATGTTTATATATATATATGTAATTTTAAATGAGAATGTTCTATAATGATTACTCTATTTGAATGTGTATATCTATCGAAATATAAATATATTAAATATATACTTATCTTTGTGATGGGGCCATCACATGAAGATGGGGTTTTTGGCATTAGTACCCGGATACCTTTTCTCCTCCTCCTTTCTCATCTATCTCATGTGTGCTGCATGAGCCTTCACCAGGCAGTCCAACTTACATTTCCTGTGCGTTGGGCCTTTGGCAATCTCCTCAACATCCCTCTCGTCCTCCTCTTGCAAGTCCTCGCCAATATCTGGAAGCACCAAGGCTTCTCCTCCATTCTCATTGTCACTATCGCTCGCAACCACAAACCCTCCCTTGACATGAAGTTCCCCATCCATTCCTTCATCGGGGGGGGAGAGGACAGTGACCATTCACTACAGGAATTCCAGGTTCCTTTCAATATAACCCAATTGCTCCTCCAACTCTTTTGGCTCAACCGAAGTAATGAGTGGGAACCTTGATATCTCCTTGGGCCCACGACCTTTCCTCAGATAATAGTGTTACGGCATGAGAATCCTTCCCACAACATCTACATTGTCCAACACAACATCAATCTCACTAAGATAGGCATGTCTAAAGAGTCTTTGACATAGATTATTTGCCTTTGGCTTCACCATTCCTTTGTACAACACAAGCGCCAAGAACATAGTTGGGAGATCTGTATTGACCTGGTGCCTATGATATGTACACAAGAATTCACATCCCAAGACCTCCTTCATGGCATGCAACACCAACTTGTCCTTCACAGTGAGTATCTCCCACAGACGATCATTTGTTACCTCACCATAGAAGGGCACCATTGTTTTTGTTTTCTTGAAGCATATCAGCGTGTCCATGACTCTAGGTGCTTCTTACTCCAATTCTCATGTAATGACACATCTTTGGTTGTCGTCAGCTTAAAATAGCCTCTCACCACCAATCGAGCTTACTCATTAATTCCTCCAGTCTTCTCAAATGAGTATGCCATAAATGCTATGTCATAACAACCTTGATTCGCCTTCCAAGATGTGGCACTCATGTGTTGTGAGTGCACTACTTTCTACCATCTTTAAGCCAAGGCTAGAGTTCGTATTTTTTATATTTTTAACACACAACTCTAAATGGAGCCAGCTAACTACTAGACAAAATTCACCTATGTACATCGAAAAATGCATGAAAAAAATACATGAGAACATACATAACATGACGAGACGTCATAGTACGGGGCTCGCCAGACATCTAAAACTGGCGGACGGGATGAAATGTCCGAGAGATGGTCAAGCCATGTGCGTTTTCTCGCTCGTTGTTGGGCGAAAAAGCAAGCAGGTTAGCTTCGTTGGAAAGTTTCTTTTGTTTGACACGGGAAAAGTGGAAGGGAATGATGTGGGCCTTTTCTGTGTCGAGAAAGCAAGGTGAAAATACTATTTGTTTTGTTTCCTGTCTACACATTGAAAGGGAAAGCTGAAGGTCTGAGTGAACATGGACGACTTCGAGGAGAATGCCGACCAAATAAGCTGAAGTGTGGAGTGCACGTGGAGAATTTGGGGGAGAATACAGACCAAATCGAGGTGAGGGGTAATTTTGTTGCAAGTAGAGTGTTTTACAAGATGTTTTCATTTGAAATTTGGGAAACCCAATGTGGAGTATTTTAGTTGCTTGAATGTCTTTAAAATCACACTCCTTCCACTGTTGTGTTTAAATTTCGCACCATTGAAAAAAAAAAATGGCAAAAAATAATTTTGAATGGGAAATGCAGTGTTGGGTTTCAATAAAAAACTGTAGAAAATAATTTTGAATGGGAAACACAGTGTTGGGTTTCATTTATTTGAATCTCCTTGTTTAAATGTAGAGGGTTTTACAAGTTCTTTTAATTTGAAATTTGGGGAACACAATGTGGAGTATTCTAGTTGCTTGAATGTCTTCAAAATCAAACATTCCATTGTTGTGTTTAAATTTCATACCATTGAAAGAAAAAACTGCAAAAAATAATTCTGAATGGGAAACGCAGTGCTGGGTTTCAATAAAAAAATTGTACAAAATAATTTTGAATGGGAAACACAGTGCTGGGTTTCATTTATTTGAATCTCCTTGTTTTAATATAGAGGGTTTTACAAGTTCTTTTAGTTTAAAATTTGGGAAACACAATGTCGAGCATTTCAGTTGCTTGAATGTCTTCAAAATCACACATTCCATTGTTGTGTTTAAATTTCGCACCATTGAAAAAAAAACAACAAAAAATAATTCTGAATGGGAAACACAGTGCTGGGTTTCAATAAAAAAACTATACAAAATAATTGTGAATGGGAAACACATTGCTGGGTTTCATTTATTTGAATCTCCTTGTTTTAATGTAGAGGGTTTTACAAGTTCTTTTAGTTTGAAATTTGGGAAACACAATGTTGAGTATTTCAGTTGCTTGAATGTCTTCAAAATCACACATTCCATTGTTGTGTTTAAATTTTGCACCATTGAAATTAAAAACAACAAAAAATAATTTTGAATGGGAAATGCAGTGTCAGGTTTTAATAAAAAAACTGTACAAAATAATTCTGAATGGGAAACACAGTGTTGGGTTTCATTTATTTGAATCTCCTTGTTTTAATGTAGAGGGTTTTATAAGTTCTTTTAGTTTGAAATTTGGGAAACACAATGTCGAGTATTTCAGTTGCTTGAATGTCTTCAAAATCACACATTCCATTGTTGTGTTTAAATTTTGCACCATTGAAAAAAGAAACAACAAAAAATAATTCTGAATGGGAAACACAGTGCTGGGTTTCAATTAAAAAACTGTAGAAAATATTTGGGAATGGGAAACACAGTGTTGGGTTTCATTTATTTGAATCTCCTTGTTTAAATGTATAGGGTTTTACAAGTTCTTTTAATTTGAAATTTGGGGAACATGATGTGGAGTATTTCAATTGATTGAATGTCTTCAAAATCACACATTCCATTATTGTGTTTAAATTTCACACCATTGAAAAAAAAAATTGCAAAAAATAATTCTGAATGGGAAATGCAGTGTTGGGTTTCAATAAAAAAACTATACAAAATAATTATGAATGGGACACACAGTGTTGGGTGTCATTTATTTGAATCTCCTTGTTTTAATGTAGAGGGTTTTACAAGTTCTTTTAGTTTGAAATTTGGGAAACACAATGTCGAGTATTTCAGTTGCTTGAATGTCTTCCAAATCACACGTTCCATTGTTGTGTTTAAATTTTGCACCATTGAAAAAAAAAAAACTGCAAAAAATAATATTAAACTACTATCTTATACTACTAATAGATAAGAAAAGAGACAAAAACCATAATTTTTTTCACCAAAATAATAGACCAAGGCCTTAGTACATGAAAAAATCCAATACCCACCTTGGACATCAATGAGACCCTAAATACAAAATAAAACCATAAAGACATGTTCGACTCATAACTATCTTATGGATTAAATCCTTAAATATAGTTCTCTATTTTGGAGCCACTAACACATGTGGGACCCATTTTTATGACAAGATTCTCAACTTCTTCTTCTAGTACTTAAGAAAGGGAAAATACTTTAAATGAGTCTAAAGTCAAATGGAATATGAAAAATAATGGCAAGGTTACCATTAGAATATAAATAGAAGATACCTCTATAATTATAGAGTATAGGAATCCAAATTCACATTCTAAGAGTGTTCGAGATGCATGAGATAGAAATATTATTACAATATAAATAGAATCTTAATCCAAGCAATGTATTTGTACAATCTTTATCAAACAATCTCACTTTAATCTCAATTTTAGTAACATCCATATTCACCTATTTATGATTTTTCTCCATCCTTAATTTCATTCTCAACTTCATTCTTGAACCACTTTAAGAATCTATGTTGAATATTAAAACCATCATTGAGTGATTTCATTTTAGGCCATAGTCTCCTTGATATAATTATTATTCCTTTTAGTAGTTGTTTATATATTCTTAAATCTAGGGTTATCAATAAACTCAATTGAAGAACCAATGATATCTAGGTATTTTCCTTTTGTATTAGAGGGAGGGGAAATAATATCAATAGGGGAAAAATTAGATGGATCACCTCAACACTAATATTAGAGGGGGTAGGACTTCTACTAATACTAGCTCTAATAAGTTTAAAGAAGATAACAGTAGGAATAGTGAAGATTTAGTGGGATCATTTGTAGTTTCCTCACCAAGACTAGACCTCTTGTAAGATTTAAAAATAAGAGCACTTTTTCATTAACAACCACCCTATGGTTGGATTTGAGAAGTAAGGAATTGAATTTATCACAATTATAAAGTAAAATTATAAAAATTTGGTGTAGTGGACCATTTTTTCCTACCTAGAATCTCATTCATGACTTATTTCTCTCTATATATTGAAAGGTACAAAGAAAAGCATACTAGGTAATTATGCCTTATATTGTTTACAAAGGGAAAGTTATTTAACAAAAGATAGATCATTTATACTTCTCATTTAGGGTAAAATATTTAATGAGAAAGAAGTTGAATTCATTTTAAGGAAGAGCCTCCTTGAGAAATCTTAATTATCATTTAATGAGCTTCTCAAAGCCTTTTACGAAAGTGTCAATGTTTTATTTTCTTTGACATTTGCTCACTTGATGGGTCTTGGCTCTTTTCTTAGACATGTTAGCAACTAGAATGTTGAACTCTTTAGAGTCTTAAAATTTCAAATCCCTCACAATAACCTTCTTACTCTTCCATTGTACAATGAAATCTCTATGAACTAATGGATCGTAAGTATCTATGTATTATATAAATGGATTTAGCTTACCCTTCAGAAGGATTGCCAAATACTAATTTTTTTATTGTATTATTGACAATAATAAGCCTCTATTCATAGTCTCTCATCTCCCATGATAATCTTCCAAATGTACTAGTCCATCAAAAAGTAGAAAATGATGAAATTATTAAGTCTCATTAGAAAAAATGAAAGAAGTTGATTCCCAAAGAGGGATCAATAAGTAGATTGATTGATAGGTAGTATCCTTTACAAATAAAGAGAAAAATGGTGATATCATTGACCTCCAAGTTGTAGATTGTGATAAATCTAAAGGAGTAACCCAAATAGATATTTTGTTAAACTTCAATTATTATCAAGTCATTCAATAATTTTCCCAATATCACATAATTGCAATCAACCCCACTTCTCATAATTATTCCACAATTAATTTTAGTAGGAAAAGATTTTCCATCATACCAATGCGATATTCTCCATAAAACAACTCATATTGTCTAAAGAAATAGTTTTTCCACTACCTCCATGGTAAAGATGATCAATTGTTTCCTCATTTATGGAGTGAATTTTCTTATAGCTTTTAATAATTTTTAAGATATTCCAAGAGGAGGAGAAAGGTAATTGAGGTAGTTTAAATTAATGAGGGAGTCTCCATTCATCATTAAGGGTGAGAACTTGATATTTAGATAGATTAGGTGAATAAATATTCTAGAAAAATGTGAAAAATAGAGTCAACATTATTCTCACAAAGATCACATGTATTGGGGATTGATATGGCTCTATTTTTAAGATTATCAATAATGAATAATTTACTCTAACAAGAAACATGCTAGATGTCGGAGATTGAATTTATGTAATATATTCTTGTTCAAAATATTCTTCTTTTCAAACACCTCAACATGTATATCATGTTCAAGGAGATAAGTAGATGCAATAGTACACTTCCATATGGAAGAACCCAACCAAATGGTCTATTTTTTCCTATTAAACTAGACTATATAGAGCTCTTTAACTTCTCTATAAGGTAGCTAATAACCTCTTGATTGAGATGATTGAGAGGAGTAAATAAATTAATCAACTTTCTACATTAAGTACCATATTCCTAGTAATTAGCCACACAGTATGAAAATAAAGAAGAAAGACCATCCTTGATAGCTAAACAAGGGATTAAAAAATTATGGAGAGTGTTTCCCAACCAAGAATCATACTGAAATTTTGCCTTCAACCCATTTCCTACATTTCAAATTGGTCTCTTTCTAATGAGTTATTTATAATTTTTTACTTTAATTCATATAAGTAAGACATTATATAAGTTATCCAAATTTGGAAAATCAATAACAAGTAACCCATTGAAGTATTTAGCCTCCACTATATTAGTTCAATTGTTATTCTCTTTTGCAAGTCTCCAAATAATTATGAATGGGAAACACAGTGCTGGGTTTTAGTAAAAAAACTACACAAAATAATTGTGAATGGGAAACACAGTGCCGAGTTTCAGTTATTTGAGTCTCCTTGTTTAAATGTAGAGGGTTGTCTCATGGTGGGTTTCTTGCTTCTTAAAACCCATGGTTTTGCAATATGGAATGTTACAATACAGTATGACTGTCTTCCAAATCACACATTCCATTGTTGTGTTTAAATTTCAGTCGATTGATAAGAAAACTGCACAAAATAATTTTGAATGGGAAACACAGTGTTGGGTTTCAGTTATTTGAATCTCCTTGTTTAAATGTAAAGGGTTGTCTCATGGTGGGTTTCTTGCTTCTTAACACCCACATTTTTGCAAGATGGAATGTTACTTGAATGTCTTCCAAATCACACATTCCATTGTTGTGTTTAAATTTCGCAACATTGAAAAAAAAAATTGTAGAAAATAATTCTAAATGGGAAACACAGTGTTGGGTTTCAATTATTTTAATCATCCACTTGAAATGTAAATTGTTTTTTTATGGTTGGTTGCTTGTTTCTTAACACCACGATTTTGTTAAGGTGGCAAAATTTTGATCCTAGGTTTTCTTCGACATGGTGCTTCCTGGTGAAGTTGTGGAATGGGAAATCGAGCCAGTACCAATAATTCAGCGTAGTTTAATGTGGCTCGAGGAGGAACAACTCAACATTGTTTCTGAGCTACGTTCGCTTGCATGGAAGGAAAAGTCCAGCTACATCAAATATTAGAGGGTGATCTCTGTCTTAGATAGAGAGGAAGAGCGAGCCGAATTTAATAAAATGCTTAATGAAATTCTTGCAGAGATTTTATGGGCTCTGGTTCCTTCAATTTTTTAGCGAACTTGGTTACTTTATGCAGTTGTCAAAAAAAATGGTTTCTTTCGACAGAAACCGAATCTTTACTTTACATGCATGAAAATTTTGTAATTATGAATAGTGACCGAACTCCTAGGCTGTAATGGAAACAGTGTCCATTTCTTAATGTATTATTGCAACCTTAGTCATTTTTAAGGAGGATTGCAAACAATTATTGGAGAAAAAAAAATTGGGAGGAAAGAAAGAGAGGAAAAGGGGGGAGAAGGGCATTTTCTATTTTCAGACAATTTTTTTACACTACCATGGAGCCTTTGAACCCATATTTTGTATTGAGAAAAAAGGAAATAAGATTGAATCCTTGAGTTTGTTAATATTTTCTTGATCACAAATATCTTTGTGCTTCTGTGATCATTCTTCAAAATGATATTTGTTGAATCTGTGAATTCTAAAAGAAATCATCTTGTGAAATTGTTTTGTTGTTTATCTTTCCTTGTCTCAATATGGAATGTTACAATACAGTATGACTAGCTTCCAAATCACACATTCCATTGTTGTGTATAAATTTAAGTCGATTGATAAGAAAACTGCACAAAATAATTCTAAATGGGAAACATAGTGTTGGGTTCCAGTTATTTGAATCTCCTTATTTAAATGTAGAGGGTTGTCTCATGGTGGGTTGCTTGTTTCTTAAAACCCAGGGTTTTGCAATATGGAATGTTACAATATAGTATGACTATCTTGCAAATCACACATTCCATTGTTGTGTTTAACTTTCGCATGATTGACAAAATCAATTGGAAAAAATAAATGTGATTTGGAAAACACAGTGTTTGGTTTAGTTATTTGAATGTCCATGTTTAAATGTGAAGGGTTGTCTCATGGTGGGTTGCTTTCTTCTTAACACCTACGGGTTTGAAACATGGAGTGTTACAAAACTGTATGAATGTATTCAAAATCACAGATTCCATTGTTGTGTTTGAATTTCACATGATTGAAAGAAAAGTGCAAAAAATTATTGTGATTCGGAAAACACAGTGATGGGTTTCATTTATTTGAATCTCCATGTTCAACTGTCAAGGGTTGTCTCATGGTAGGTTGCTTGATTCTTAACACCTATGGTTTTGCAACATGGAATTTTACAGGATAGTGTAAATGTCTTCCAAACCACACATTCCATTGTTGTGTTTGAATTTTGCATGATTGAAAGAAAAGTGCAAAAAATAATTGTGATTCGAAAAACACAGTGTTAGGTTGTTGGACTGTCTGATTTCCAGCATGCGTTTGTGTTATATTTTATGCGTAGCTCGATTGAATCTATCACCTTTAATTTTCCTTGGTTGAAGCCGGAACGTCCTATTGGTTTGACGTGGGTGAGAGTAATGCAAGCACATTTTATCTATGTTTAATGAATGATTTTTTTCATTTTCTTCACACAATCCACACTAATTTTAAGTATTCGCCCAATGTTGTGATTTCCTAGAATGGGGAGAGGTTTGAAATGGAAGAAGCTAGATGAATTGGAGGTGCAAGATGTACAAAATGGAGGCTCTACTTTTTTGTCTTCCGATTTGGAATGGGCTACTATTTCCGTCAACAAGGATAAGGTCCCTGACCTTGTTGCAGAAATTCCTCTTATGAGACTTGACCAGTTCATTCATAGTGAAACGTCTGTTGAAGGTGTAGAAACAAATTTTTTGGACAAGTAAATAAGAGAATCTACCACCTCCTATCCCGTCTACGACAAAACTTATAGAAAAACAATTTTGTATAAGAGGTTTGTATATATCGACATTCATTTCTATGGCCGAATGATATTTTACTCTCTTGGTTGAACATGATGAGATGATGCATTTTTTGTAGCTACTGTTGTCAATAAGGTCCTAAAGACACTAGAAACAAGCCTCCACCAGAGAAGAAACCACATAAGACATTTATACAAAAGCGAGGTTGTCAATACCACTTCATGGTAAAGGTTATGGAAGGCAAACCTGATGTTGCCTATATTATCTACAAAGAAATGTTCCACTTAGATAAAAACGGTGAATTTTTCCATGGAATTCATGACACAAGTGGAGAGAAGCATTCTATGTTTGCCGCTAATCTATCCACAGAGTGCAAAAGCTATATTGAAAACCTTTTGCTCATGGATGTCAATGTCAATGCAATAATGGATAGACACATCAACGATCCTCTGTTATGTGGCATGATGTCCAAGAGAGATCAATTCCTTACAAGAAAGGATGTAATGAATGTATGGAAAAAGGTGTGTTCTACTCGCGCACAAAAACACAAAGTTGATTTGACAAGTATCTTATTGTGGAGTGGACAGGACTTTGAAAACTTCTTCTACTTTCAACGGCCCGATGGGAACAATACGCCTTTTGTTATCGAGGTTTAGACTCCATGGATGTTGGATAGGATGGTTAGTTGCTTGCACAATTCAGTCATCTCGATGGATTCCATGTTTTCAACTAGAAAATATGAGGTGAGGCCTTACAAACATTGACAAATAGTTCGTCATGTTTTCAATGATCTTATTGGCTATAAACTTCACAATGCTCATGCTGAGTTGTTCTCTCTACAATACCCATTGTATACTCTCCTCGTTTTCGATGAGCAACAGAGTGGTGTGCCATTTGCATGGGTAATCTCCTCACGAAACAAGATTGAGGACATCTCTGCGTGGCTACACGTATTGCTCAAATGTGGAAAAAGAGCCAAGCCCGACTGGAGAATCAATTCATTTTTGATCGATGATGCAACTGGAGAGATCCAAGCCATACAGTATGTGCATCCCTTTCTTCATTTGTGTACCTTTCTCATTTCCTATACATTTTCAATGCCACTTTCTCATGCAGTCGAGAGGTAAACAATATCTTTTGTATTGTCTATTAGGGTTGTCTTTCAATGTCATGTGCTTCTATGCCTTTGGCATGTCAAGAGGGCTTGGCTAAAGAATGTATACAAGTATGCAACCAAGGAAAGGGAAAAGGACATCTTTCGTAGTCTTGGAGTGATCATGATGGCAATCGTTGACACCGAAGATTGCGTCACTCAGCTATTGAACTCTTTCTTTGAGGAGTTCAATGATCAAGTTAGATTCTTAGAGTACTTCAAGAAGACTTGGTGTGAAGGAGAAGGTTGAATTGGTGAGTTGACATTTTTTCGTCACCTCGCATGATTCGCACCATTCAAATTCTTTGATGCCACATCTAATACGTTGTGGCTTACTTGACTATTGGATGTTTTTTTTTGCAGCCATGTTGTCAAAAAATTGCAGACTATTCCCATATGCCAACCAGGATACAAATGCAGCCATTGAGTCGTACCATTGCATACTAAAAACTTGGTACTTGTGCGATCATTCAAAAAAATGCAATAGGAGAATGGACTATTTGTATTACACACTTGTGTATAAAATGGAACCATCCTATAGGCAAAAGGAAAAGTTGCAACATTATGGTTTTTTGACAAACAAAAATTATTTAAATATGTGATCTAGTGTGGAGCAGGCCGAGGCAATTATAGATGATGACTGTATTCCGGATGAAATAGATCCTGGATGGTATTGGGTGAAAATTCAAAGTAGGTCAATGCACTACCTTGTGTGGAAATTTGGGGAGCACCTTTTTGTTTGTGAGTGCTCTTGGAGTTTGCAGGGGAACACTTGCAAACATGTCGTCAAGGTTGCTCACTTGATTAAAAGGTCATCTTCTGTTGAAGGGGTGGTCCACGATAAGTGAATTTCAATTTGAATTGCATTACTTTATTGGAGTCAATTATGTTTTGCATTTTCTATATCCTAATACAAATTTCTTTTGTGTCCTCATTTAGACGGGGGAGGTCAACCAATTGATACAAACATAGATTTGAATGAGATATTGTTAGAGGGGGCCGTAGAAGAAATCAATCCTAATTTTTTGACCCCTATGCAAGCTCCTTCTATGACTCATGTATATGATGAACATGTGGTGACAATTTTTCTTTGGAATGACACTAACGAACTCTTGAAGAAAGTGATGCGTACATTGCCACAATCTCTAGAATAGGTAAAGTTATATGCAAAATGCATGGACAGGTTTGTAGAGGACCTAAGGAAATCAAATGCATTTATGTTTGAATTCATTCCAAATCTTGATCAAGCTGCAAGTACCACCGTTTGCATGCGTCCATGGTTTAGTGCAACCAGGGATCGTCATTGACGTCCAATCCGACGTATGAAGCATTCCGCACAACAAATAGATCACCGAACCCCTTTGGATGACTCCTTTCCGTTGTTTGAAAACAATAGTTTGCATTTCAATGTCAATATGCAATGTGAGACATCAGGTGCAACTTCTATGGATGTGGTAGAGGATACAACATCTAATACGGGTAAGTATGAGAAAAACTATTTCAATTTCTTTATTGTAATAGGAAATGGTATTGTAGATTCCTTTTTTCCAGTGTGTGCTTGTACCACACCATAAAATTTATGATTTCTTTTATGGCTTTTTTTGTTCACTTCAGCATTCCAATCTCAAGAAAGGAGTCCTCACCGGCGATTGTCTTTCGCAGGTGTAAACCCAATGGAAGGTATGGTTCAAATTTAATAAATTTTCTTACATAAGTCCAATTTTTGGTATGACGTTATGTAATTTAAGAAGTGTATCTATTGAATCATGTAGGGGAAGCAAACCATTCATTGTTTGGTTGTTGATCTTTAGAAAATACAGAAGATTTCCAATGAAAAAGGATGCGTACAAGTTGGTAACTAAGGAAAGTGCATTCAAAGGGGCTAAAATTTTGTTCCTAAAGCATGGGAAGACATTTGTAAACATGTTTCATATGGTGGTAGAGCATGGGAAGGTTTGGAATATAGTATTCTATTAAAGCCTCGTTTGATAGAGATTTTTTTGTGCATAAAGTAAGGGTTTAGTAGATTAGTGTTGGCTTGAGCCTTTGTATTCGTAAAAGTAGATGATGATTTAAGACCTTCTCCTTTCTAAATTTGGGCTAATTGAGTGCATTTCCAGTGGTAGATTCATGTTTTCAAGCATTCTTTTCTAAACAATAGCATCTCAATTTGTGATTTGTAAAAATTGGCACAAATGGGTTTCTGGAACAACAAATACCTTATGGAAAAAACATTTCAAACAAGGTCTTCTTCATTGTTGTGGACCCCAAAATAGGCCTATTTTACAAACAAAATAATTAAGCCTAAAACATTCTTCAAGCACGACTAATTAAGCTTGCAAAAACTTAATCTTACCTTAAAATTTGTTGCCCCCAAGTTTGATAGACATTCACTTACTATACCCACCATATTTCACCTAAAAGTTGCCTTATGAAAGATGTGGGATGCAATGGATGTAATCAGCGATGTGATATCCGTCGCTCAGGGAATGATTCTGGTAGGTTAGGTTTTGTTGATGGGAAGATGGTTTTCAGATACTTAAGTTGACAAATTTGAGTGTGTTTTCCATCGTGCAACTATTATGTGCATTTTGTGTTTGGAACATATGAAGACATATTACAATGGAATTTTTTCTAAAAGAAAGGGTTGCTACAATACAAGAAGGTGAGATTCAAGACCTTGTTTTCTTACAGTCTGCAAAAAAAAAAATGTCAGGAAGAACCCACTGTGTTTTCCATCCTGCAACTGTGATTATTTGTATCTTGTGTTCATAACATAAATATATTTTGTACAATTCATTAGTTCAACTCATGTGATTGCAACAAATAAAATGCTCAAATTATTTTCCATGTTGGAAAATACACAGTCCATACATAGTTACTTAGTTATGAAAAGTTTTCTTTCGCTTTCAATTTTTTTAGCAACTATTTCGTGTGTTTCTAATTAGAGAATTTTGTTGTATGTGCTGAAATTTTTGTTCTCTTTCCTTTCAGACATTGTTCTTCCCACTGTTTGAATCGTGTGTTGCCATATGCCCATTGGAGATACTGCACGTGCTACCTCGTGCAGTTCAAAACAATAGGTACAATCTCTTTAGTGCATATATTATCTACATAAGTCCACTTTGCTCACTTATTTTTTTACTGTTTCCATTGCATTGACAATGTCCTAATTAGAGAATGCAAGTCTACCTTCTAATTTTTTTTTGTCTTTCATTTCAGGAATTTTACAACCTGCTGCTGCAGTTCTATAGAAGATGTCTCACAGTTCTCAAGCATGGGTGGCTAGTTGGTTGACCAACTACCACCCGTATCTATCATGCAAAGTTCTTGCTCGAATTGAGGAACTCAGCCTCCCATACAGGTTGTGGGAAAAGATGTTAAGGAGAATTAATAGAAAAGGTCCAAACCGCACAAATTTGTAGTATGATAATTATGCTCACTTCTTCAACAACGTTTTTGGTGTATGGGCACATATAGGCATGGACGTTCAATATTACAATCTACAAATAGAGATTGTCAATTTATGTGATTGGCCAATGTCTGTTTACAAAGAAATTCGAGACCTTTTCCAAGCTGGATGGATATGGAAGGTGTGTATTAGACCAACAGTTATCATATAGAGGCACAATCTTGCGGATCAGGTGAGCATGAGGTTTATGAGATTCCTGAAGGGAGAATCTCTAATTAGTAATCACAAAGGTCTTGTGGAGGAATGGTTGCAGGCTGTGTTCAAATTCAACCACATTCTCAGGTTTGAGATCCACTGTGTCAGGCCCTCCTTCAGGCTGCTACATGAGAATTATGGGGTGCCAACACTGTATGTTGTCAATTCCACCTTGACAATCAGAGTGCAACAAATGCTTCCAAATGCTCAGAACACATATATTATACCTATTCATAAATGGTTGACATAGTCTTCAGTGTGACTAGTATTAAATGTGCATTGTAATTTTCTTCAGATTGTATAATATTGACTTGAAATATTTTTACATTTCATTCTCTGATGCGTATTGTTCTTATCAAATTTGACGGTGAACTTGAATACACTGTTTTGTTACTTTTTGTGTTTTCCATTCTGCAACTTTTCTTGTGCATCTTCTCTTCGAAATGTATAAGGATATTGAAATGGAATGCTCAAATGGAATTTGAAAATCTGCAACTTTTCTTGTCTTCTTACTGCATGCATAACACTAGTTGTTGTCTTCTTACTGTTTTTTTTTAAGTAAGGGGTGTCATAGAACAAGAAAGTGAAGTTGAAAACTGTATTTTGTTACAGTCCGCAAAAAATAATAAGTGAGCCACAACCCACTGTGTTTTCCGTGATGCTACTGTTATGTGAATAATGTGCTAGGCAAATATAGAACAAGAGTGTTTTGCTGAAAGTAAGGGTTGTTAAAAATTATGAAGCTCAAATTCAATACATTGTCCTCTTATTGTGTGCATAACACTAGTTGTTGTCTTCTTACTATTTTTCTTAAAGTAAGGGGTGTCATAGAACAAGAAAGTGAAGTTGAAAACTATATTTTGTTACAGTCCGCAAAAAATAATAAATGAGCCACAACCCATTGTGTTTTCCATCATGCTATTGTTATGTGAATAATGTGTTGGGAAGATATCAAACAAGAGTGTTTTGCTGAAAGTAAGGGTTGTTAAAAATTATGAAGCTCAAATTCAATACATTGTCTTATTGATGTGTGCATAACACTAGTTGTTGTCTTCAAACAAGATTTGCAAAGTCAGGGACAACCTAGTGTGTTTTCCATCCTCCAACAATTAAGTAATTTTTTTGTTGGAAACATATGAAAAGATAGTGAACAAGACTATTTTTATTAAAGTAAGGGGTGTCATAAAATAAGAAAGCGAAGTTGAAAATAGTATTTTGTTATAGTCTGAAAAAATAACAACTGTTATGTGAATAATGTGTTGGACATATATCGAAGAAGACTGTTTTGCTGAAAGTAAGGGTTGTTAAAAATTATGAAGCTCAAATTCAATACATTATCCTCTTGTTGTGTGCATAACAGTAGCTGTTGTCTTTGAACAAGATTTGCAAAGTCCGGGACAACCCAGTGTGTTTTCCATCCTCCAACAGTGAAGTAATTTTTTTGTTGGAAAAACATATGAACAAATAGTGAACAAGATTGTTTTTCTTAAAGTAAGGGTGTCATAAAACAAGAAAGCGAAGTTAAAAAAAGTACTTTGTTACAGTCCAAAAAAATAACCAGCGAGCCACAACTCACTGTGTTTTCCATGATGCAGCTGTTATGTGAATAATGTGTTGGGCAAATATCGAAGAAAACTGTTTTGCTGAAAGTAAGGGTTGTTAAAAATTATGAAGCTTAAATTCAATTCATTGTCTTCTTACTGTGTGCATAATAATAGTTGTTGTCTTCGAACAAGATTTGCAAAGTCCGGGACAACCTAGTGTGTTTTCCATCCTCCAACAGTTAAGTAATTTTTTTGTTGGAAACATATGAACAGATAGTGAAAAAGACTATTTTTTTAAAGTAAGGGTGTCATAAAACAAGAAAGTGAAACTGAAAATAGTATTTTGTTATAGTCCAAAAAAAATAACAAGTGAGCCACAACCCACTGTGTTTTCCATGATGTAACTATTATGTGAATAATGTGTTGGGCAGATATCGAAGAAGATTATTTTGCTGAAAGTAAGGGTTGTTAAAAATTATGAAGCTCAAATTCAATACATTGTCCTCTTGTTGTGTGCATAATAGTAGTTGTTGTCTTCGAACAAGATTTGCAAAGTCCAGGACAACCCAGTGTGTTTTCCATCCTCTAATAGTTAAGTAATTTTTTTATTGGAAACATATGAATAGATAATGAACAAGACTATTTTTCTTAAAGTAAGGGGTGTCATAAAACAATAAAGTGAAGTTGAAAATAGTATTTTGTTATAGTCTAGAAAAAATAATAAGCGAGCCACAACCCACTATGTTTTCCATGATGCAACTGTTATGTAAATAGTGTGTTGGGCAGATATCGAACAAGAGTGTTTTGCTGAAAGTAAGGGTTGTTAAAAATTATGAAGCTCAAATTCAATACATTATCTTCTTGTTGTGTGCATAACACTAACTGTCGTCTTTGAACAAGATTTGTAAAGTATGGGACAACCCAGTGTGTTTTCCATCCTCCAACAATTATGTATATGAACTATTATACATGAACCAATTCAGGTTATATGGAGAAAATACTCAAAGATAAATATTTTCTTAGAAGTAAATTACCCTCCTTAAATGGAGAAGAGGTTTGAACAACTAAGTTTGTAGAGGATAAAAAACTCATAGAGAGTGGTGTTTTAGAATATTGAGACTTAAAACCTTACTTTAAAGGTTTTCTAGAAGGATGAATAGGGAAGTTTGTAGAGGATAAACAACTCATACAGAGTGGTGTTTTAGAATATTGAGACTTAAAAACTTACTTTAAAGGTTTTCTAGAAGGATGAATAGGGAAGTTTGTAGAGGATAAACAACTCATAGAGAGTGGTGTTTTAGAATATTGAGACTTAAAACCTTACTTTAAAGGTTTTCTAGAAGGATGAATAGGGAAGTTTGTAGAGGATAAACAACTCATACAGAGTGGTGTTTTAGAATATTGAGACTTAAAACCTTACTTTAAAGGTTTTCTAGAAGGATGAATAGGGAAGTTTGTAGAGGATAAACAACTCATACAGAGTGGTGTTTTAGAATATTGAGACTTAAAACCTTACTTTTAAGGTTTTCTAGAATGATGAATAGGGAAGTTTGTAGAGGATAAACAACTCATACAGAGTGGTGTTTTAGAATATTGAGACTTAAAACTTACTTTAAAGGTTTTCTAGAAGGATGAATAGGGTTTTCTAACCCACCAATATATGCTTTGCTTTGTCATTGGCATTTGGGTAAGGGTACACCATTAAAATGAATACTTTACCAATCACATTGTTGTCATTACCATATGGTTGAAGGTACATAATGAGAATCAAGGGTGCATAACTTGATTAAGATATTTTGATGGGCCTATTGTAATCACCTTTGCAATTGTTGACATTAGTCTGATTTTCATCATTCTTTTCTTGAGGCATTTCACTTGTTCATTCAGAAGTTGATTTGATCTTGTGAGTGACTCATGGATAGTCCTTATTTTTATGTTTCCAGGATTGAGACCCAACATATTTTTTAGGTAGTTATATATATATTATGCATTAAAAATGGTGCATTTCAAAAATTAGTATATCATTCTATCCACTTGTATGGATTATCACAATCCAAAACTAGATTACTGACAATTGATGGGTTTCAAATCCCATACCTCATGGATTGTTTTTTAAAATAATTTCTCAAATTTCTTGATAAATGGTGACATCAATTGTTCCCATACCAACCACTTTAGCATTAATAACCAAATGTAAAGTGCAAGATCTAGAGAAATTTAGTTATCAAGCATGTTTGATGATTTTTAACATGAATGAACATAAAGACTATAACTAGATCAGAGAGACTGAGAACATTATAGAAACCCAAAAGCTGAAATATTTACAAGATAACATAATCTTACAACAACTTTAAAACTGAATGACATGATAAATACATGAACATGAGGACCAAAATTGTCTTCATAACTTTTTCAACTCATATAATTGTATTTACATATAGTCACAATTTTAGGTCCTTAGCACAATATGCAAGATGACTGAACATGAAATAATATGCAGTGTACTAGAGTTGAAAAACACTTATATTCCAAGTCAAGTGATTGTCAAAGAATTGAAATAAAGAGACCATCAACTGAATTACCAAACCAATACTACTGACTTGTTTACCAATCAAGAACATCTTATTCTCTTATTGCTTTTACATTAATGGCAACACATGGGAGAGGGGACAACACCAAAGCCATGTCAAATTTGTGTTCGAAACATATGAACAGATAGTGAACAAGGCTGTTTTTCTTTAAGTCTGATATGAAATGGATAAAAATTATGTGTTCCAATGACATGAAATTAGTATATATGTTCAACATAATTGTACAATAATAAAATAATTAAAGAATCCCATGAAAAGTCTCGTATCAAATGTATAACACCATAGTGTTGAAACATATGCAATTGGTGTATCTCTACACCACAATTGTTCAATATTCAAATAATGAAACCCATAGAGTAGAATCAATATTCGGTGCCTATCTCATCAATTTCTACGTTGCCTATTCCTTGCAATCAAGTTTAGGTCAGAGTAAAATATGGCACATTTCTTAGGGTTCTTGTGTATTTCGGGAGGGGTGATTCTAGATCCACGAACCCTCATAGATGATGAATGTGAAACAATAGATTTATTCATAGTGTGTGCTTTGTCTATGTCAGGTTGAACACCTTCACCCTATAGCAAACAATTAATGAGAATTAACGTATGCATGGAAAGAATATACGCAGTATGATATATATGCAACATCTCGGTGAGCTACCATATGACAAAGCCACCCACGCACTCTACGATGGTATCTGTGCTAGGCATAGGAAAAGGCACGTAGCATTGACCATCAATGGCCTCAACAATGTTGACTCTCGCATAATTTTCTGGGTGCCTCAAGCAGTGGGTGTGAGCGTTTCTGGCGACAACATGTAGAATGCCTTTCACAACCTGTTTATGCGGCCTCGAAAGGTTGACGTGATCACCGACCTTAAAAGTTATGCCATTGAACTCTATCACCTGTTCATCCACTGGATTTTCCTGCAATGGAAACGTCATTGATGTGAAGCATAATTGAAGGCACATTAAAAGATTCCTAAAGAAATAAGAACAGAGCATGGAAGTGTGTTGGGTCTCATACCGATATAGATGGCACACTGCACCTCTCCCCATCCCGATTTCCATCTTTATTGCCATCTCCCCCTTGCAGGCTAGCGCTCTCCTCCTCCTCGGGTCCATCCTTATTACCCTCTCCCACTTGCAAGCCACTGCTCTCCTTGTCCCCATGTCCATCTTTGTTACCCAGTTCCACATTCAAGCCAATGTTCTCCTCATCTTGATGACCATCTATGTTACCCTGTCCCACTTCGTGGCCAGTGCTCTCCCCATCCGCATGTCCATCTGTATTATCCTCTCTCATTTCAATTTCAATGACATCGCCAATCAGGTCAAGGCCATCACTTCGGTTTCTATCCTTTCCTTGTAATAGCAGGAATTAAAAGGTTATTTCAAATTTAGGTGCATGCAACCAATTCATTGAAATAATCAAAACAAACATTAAATAAAAGAATTGCAATTCACCATTTCTTCTAGTTCCTCCATGTCAAGGCACCTTGACATGTTTGACGGTATATGCTCATTCTTATTCTTCTTCTTCTTCTTCTCAACATTGTTAGACGACGAGTCGGGAGGAACAACATCATCTTGTGCTTCCATGGGCAATCGTTCACCATCAAAAATCACAAAAACCTGCTCAAGGGCAACAGTTCGTTGTTCATCATTATTGTGTAATAGGAGGAATTGAAACACTACACCAAACTTAGATGCATGCAACCAATTCATTCAAATAATCAAAACAAACTTTAGAGTAAACAGAAGATTTCAAGATCACCGTTTGTTTTCGTTTCTTCTTCAGAGGGTGCCTTGAAACTTTCAACTGTATAGGATGGTTATTATGAATGTTAGATGCAGGGGTGGGAGGAACAACATCATCTTCACCTTTCATGGGCACAAATTCCTCTAGCGAATGAACCCTACTCTGCCTAGGGGAAGAAATCACTTCTCGACCATCACCCTGTCATGTCATGTAATTTAACGTTAATTGAACCTTGTATGCATCCGAACAGAAAAGATGAAGCAAGGAAAATTCACATTTAACAGTTCAGTTCGACATTACCATTCCTTCTTGTCTCTTTCTCTCCTACAATTGTAATATTCTTTTCCTTCTCTGCTCCTTCATCTCCTCACTGTTGTATAACTCCATTTGCTTATTCACCTCATCCTTTCCTTCTTGGGGAAGTTGGAGGAAGTTTTGTTTCCCATACTTTTGATAGACATGTCTAATAACATGCTTCTGCTGTAGCTGCTGTCGTATATTCATTTGGTACTCTATATTTTCCACCTTCTTTGGAAGGTACTCTTTCAATTTATCAGGGGGAGGAGCGGGTTATTTTGGTTCCCCCCCGAACATAGCTTGGCCACGCTTTGGTGCCTCAAGAATAGGAAGGTGGTGATGCTGAAACCTATGCATGTTGAACACTCTCCAATTATAATACTTTCTCGTACATTCTTCTACAATACAATAATATATATATCTACCATTCACTGTTTCTCTTCTGTATTCAAAAACAACCTGCACAACAAATTTGGAAAAGAAAATCGCCTAATATATTTGATATTCAAAAAAATTGAATGCACAACGTATACACACAAACAAATCATGCAATAATTCAGTTATTATATCGACCTTCCCATCCACCACATCACCCTATGCTTCATTGGATCCCTCTCCATCCTTAGGGTCTCCCTTTGCACACTTTTCCTTCTAGTCATGGACTATGGCAAGAGAGAGATCACCTCCCTGATTATTTTCTTGAATCGAAGGAACAATATATGCCAAAATCATAATATTTGTAACAGACATGATATTTTTGAACTGAAATTAAAAAGCATTCTGATTCACACATAGGAAGGGAAGGGCAATTGCAAGTTCACAATCAATTACCGAACACGTTGCTGCCTTACGATTGACCGTTTTCGTAAACCGAGGGGACTTCCTTCGTACTGCAGTTGCGACCTCCTGAATAAAACATTCCCACTTTCCAATCAACCTCATAACCACTTATGAGAGATTAAAATTATACATTTGATTGCATCTTGTAATTACCATATCTTACTTGCACATTTCGTGAATCCGACCGCCTCTAAGAAGATGCCCTACTACACAACCTTTCAGGTGTGTTGTCCTCGTCAATGAAATTCTTCACTGCAAGAACCAATTTCCATTTTACAGCACACATCCTTGGTTTCCTATAAACTGTAAAATTGTTGCAAGTGTTATGGATAGTTAAATTTCCAAAATTTATTGGACAATTTTGTAGTAATCAAGCATATACTTTTTTCAATGAAAAGAATAATTTGAAATGCACAACCCACACTGCTGTAAAACGCTATACAAGTAACCCACTGTGTTTTACAACATGCAGTTATTTTATCCAATTATTATTGTCAATCATGTGAAGATACTGAATTGCAATTTATACCATAACTAACAGTTGTAATTTTTGGAGGTGCCATTTTTACATTCATACAGTGTAAATGAGAAAAGCTTTTCAAGACACTCAAACTGTTATCCGAATTTTCAGGTTGGAAAACATAGGGTGTTATAAACCATGCAACCCACAAACTGTTCAAAGATAACACTTTATGTTATGCAGACTGTAACAAAACACTGTATTGAAGTTCACATTCATATTTTATAACAATCCATCACATGCACTAAACATTCCATTTGAATATTGTAATATGTTTCGAACATAAGATAAACAAAAAATATTGCACTATGGAAAACACACTGGGTTGTCCTACACTTTTCAAATCTTGTTCAATGACAACACTTAGTGTTATGCACACCATAAGAAAAGAATTTATTGAAGGTCACTTTCATATTTTATAGCTGCCCTTGCTTGCAACAAAAGTTGCACACAAAACAAATAAAGTTGCAATATGGAAAACCCAGTGGGTTGTTCGCCGCTTCTCAAAAGCTTAAATAATTATGGTTATTTAAAAGCTTTAGGATCATTTAGGTTATATATAATGGGAGCAAGCTAACTCCTAGAAAAAATACACATATGTATATAACATAGGATATGTCAGTTTGAAGCGTATTTTTGTGTTGAGGGTTTTGAAATTTTTGTATTGTTTCCTCCCCGTATACTGGTTTTCGAATTTTGATATTTTTGAATGAAATAAAGGACAACCCATTGTAGAAATATGAGTGAAATTACTGAATAATGTTTGTAGAAAGCAGAATCTGTGGGTTCTACAATGAAATGCTATATTTTGAAAATCATGTAAAACCTAGAATGTTGCCATTGGTCGCATAGTTTTTCAGAATGGATTAAAAAGGGCATAACATGGCATTCAAAATTAGAATTGGGAAATAGCAAAAAACCCACATCCCATCCCATTTTTGCCACCATTTTATAAACTGTTGTTTTGGAAAACACATTGTCTCGTAAAACTCAGACTATTGTAAAACCCACTACTTCACTATGACGTCTCCTCATGTTATGTATGTATCCACGTATGTTCTGATGTATGTTTTTCATGCATTTTTCAATGTGCATAGGTGAATTTTGTCTAGGAATTTGAAACTAGCAGCCGGCTAAGTCCTAGACAAAATTCACCTATGTACATTGAAAAATGCATTAAAAACATACATGGATACTACACAACATGATGAGATGTCATAGTTCGAAAACACACTATCTCCTCTTTGTTGCAGAGGAACTGACATATCCTATGTTCTATACATATGTGAATTTTGTCTAGGAGTTAGCTTGCTCCCTTCTTAACTTGTGGAAAAAATTCACCTATATATATAATATAGCATATGCGCCCATACCGCATGGAGAAAAGAGCCGCGGCGGAAGAGGTGGGACCCGTAGTGACATAAAAGGTTGTCGGATGAAAGGAAAGACACGTCTCATCCCCCATGTTGTTTGTTGTCCCGTCGCCAAGAAATCCTGTTAGCGCCAGCAGATTTATAAAATAATCATTCGACATGGATGGACAAAAAGCCAAAAACGTGGCATTTGAAACCATTATTAGCAAATATCAAAAAGCCCAGACAAGGTCCCATTTTCTCCATTTTTTTGACTGTGACATTTTGGTGGATAACAAGGCAAGAGTTGCAGGCATGCGGAGCTCCTTCAGGTATGTATATCCGCTCTATGTATGCACACAGTAAGAAGACAATGTATTGAATTTGAGCTTCATAATTTTTAACAACCCTTACTTTCAGCAAAACACTCTTGTTCAATATATGTCCAACACATTATTCACATAACAATTGCATCATGGAAAACATCTTGGGTTGTGGATGACTTATTATTTTATGTAGGCTGTGAGAAATGAATGTTTTGAAGTTCACATTGTAGTTTTTTAACAACACTTACTTTGAGAAAAACACTCTTTTTCAATATCTGCCCATATGTTTCCAACATAAAATTTATATAATAGTAGCATCATGGAAAACACAGTGGGTTGTGGCTCACTTTTTTCGGACTGTAACAAAATAATGTTTTCAACTTCCCTTTCTTGTTCTATGACACCCCTTACTTTAAGAAAAACAATCTTGTTCACTATCTGTTCATATGTTTCCAACAAAAAAATTACTTGACTATTGTAGGATGGAAATCACACTAGGTTGTCCCAGACTTTGCAAAAATAGTAAGAAGATAGCAGCTAGTGTTATGTGCATAGTAAGAAGACAATGTATTGAATTTGAGCTTCATAATTTTTAACAACCGTTACTTTCAACAAAACACTCTTCTTCGATATCTGCCCAACACAATATTCACATAAAGTTGCATCATGGAAAATACAGTGGGTTGTGGCTTGCTTATTATTTTTTCTAGACTGTAACAAAATACTATTTTCAACTTCACTTTCTTGTTTTATGACACTCCTTACTTTAAGAACAATAGTTTGAAGACAGTAGCTAGTGTAATGGACACAATAAGAGGACAATGTATTGAATTTGAGCTTCATAAGTTTTAACAACCCTTACTTTCAACAAAACACTCTTGTTCGATATCTGCCCAACACATTATTCACATAACACTTGCATCATAGAAAACATAGTGGGTTGTGGCTAACTTATTATTTTATACAGGCTGTGAGAAATGAATGTTTTGAAGTTCACATTGTAGTTTTTTAACAACACTTAATTTGAGAAAAACACTCTTTTTCAATATCTGCCCCTATGTTTCGAACATAAAATTAACATAACAGTAGCATCATGGAAAACACAGTGGGTTGTGGCTCACTTCTTATTGTTTCCAGATTGTAACAAAATACTATTTTCAACTTCGCTTTCTTGTTTTATGACAGCCCATACTTTAAGGAAAACAATCTTGTTCACTATTTGTTCATATGTTTCCAAAAAAAAATTACTTAACTGTTGTAGGATGGAAAACACACTGGGTTGTCCCAGACTTTGTAAAAACAATTCAAAGACAATAGCTAGTGTTATGCACATAGTAAGAGGACAATGTATTGAATTTGAGCTTCATAATTTTTAACAACCCTTACTTTCAGCAAACCACTCTTGTTCGATATTTTTCCAGCACATTATTCACATAACAGTTGCATCATGGAAAACATAGTGGGTTGTGGCTCACTTATTATTTTATGCAGGCTGTGGGAAATGAATGTTTTGAAGTTCACGTTTTAGTTTTTTAACAACACTTACTTTGAGCAAAACACTCTTTTTCAATATCTTCTCATATGTTTCCAACAAAAAATTTACATAACAGTAGCATCAAGGAAAACACAGTGGGTTTTTGCATGTTATGATGCCTCTAAGATGCATTCTTCTAGGGATAATAGTGACATCCAATTGCAACGCAGAAGCTAATCTCCCTACGAAATATAGTTAAATCAAGTTATTATCCCTAAAAAAACATGTGTTTGAAATGATAACATAATCAGACATAAATGATATCAATTTTCCACAATCCGTATTGATTATTGCTAGTTGAATTGTGGATTTGATTGTGTAAGAATTCTTGCATCAACATTTGGCATCACACTCCATGATCCAAAATAAGGATGAAGAAGATAGCATCACTCATCATGATGTTGGATCACGAAGTCTCATCTTCAACGTTGATGCAAAAATTCTTAGACAATGGAATCCACAAATCAACTAGCAATGATAAGCAAATATGTCTTATCCTTGAAGAAGGGCAATACATTATCATGTGTAAGCCATGTCGCAAGGAGATCACCTTCTGCAATTGGGAGTAGGCTATTCTCCCTAAAAAAATGTGTGTCACATACATCATAACAGTCATCTTCTTTTCAAAATAATTGTTCGGCATGGATGGACAAAAAGCCCATTACATGTCATTCAAAACCATTATTTCCAAATAGCAAAACAAGGTGCCAAGAATGTAATTAAATTGGAAAACTGAAATGGGATAGTGTGTTTTCAACACTACAAACCATCTATAACGACACCATGCCTTGCAAGTATTATGTTATGATACTTGCAAGTCATAGTGTTGTTATAGATGGTCTGCAGTGTTGAAAAAGAACACTGTCCCATTTCAGTTATTTGAATCTCCTTGTTTAAATGTAAAGGGTCTTCTCATGGTGGGTTGCTTGCTTCTTAACACGCATAGTCTTGCAACATGGAATGTTACTTGAATGTCTTCAAAATCACACATTCCATTGTTGTGTTTAAATTTCACACCATTGAAAAAAAAACTGCACAAAATAATTCTGAATGGGAAACACAGTGTTGGGTTTCAGTTATTTTAATTATCCACTTGAGATGTAAAGGGTCATCTCATGTTGGGTTGCTTGGTTCTTAACACCCATGGTTTTCTAAGATGGAATGTTAGAAAACAGTATGAAAGTCTTCTAGATCACACCTTCCATTGTTGTGTTTAAGTTTCAAGTATTTAACAAATTGCATGCTTCATAACACATTGCATTTTTCAACCTCCACATCACAACATACCCTAGCCCTTTTTGTTTTTTAAACCAGTATATCTAGGAGTGAACATTGTGTAGTGCATTTTGGAAAATACAATGTCTTTTGAAGTCTACCTTTACTTATACGGTATACCCAACCTTTGTATTGTAATGCAAATATACAAATGAGTAGATGGTGTATTATTTTATCAAATAACACATCTCTCATTTAATGGGGATAATAATAACCCTCAACACATAGTGTAATTCATAGTACGCACTTCATTTTGTTTCGCAACAATTCATGTTGGAAAACCCTAGGTGTTAAGAAAGAAGCAACCCAAATAGTGTTGTAAAACCCTCTACAACACTATTGGATAGTACACGTCACCTCAATTTGGTCGGTATTTTCCTCAAAGTCGTCCAGGTGCACTGAGACCTTCTGCTTTCCCTTTCAACGTGCAGAGAGGAAACAAATCAAATAGAATTTTCACCTTTCTTTCTTGAAACAGAAAAGGCCCATGTCATTCCCTTCCACTTTTCCCATGACAAACAAAAGAAACTTGTCGACAAAGCTAACTAGCCCACTTTTTTTCCCGACAACAGGCAGAAACACCCACCCAATGACGCTGTTAACACCTATGTAACCATCGCCCAGGCGTTTGGTATTGTCTGCCCGTTTCGTCACTTTTTGTTTCCATGTATGTTCTTATTCTAATAGCTCTTTTACATTTTGTCTATAATATTTAGGGCCAAGTAATGGGAGTAGGCCAAATTATCAATCAAGTTATTCCTACCCATTGGCTTTACGACTTCTATTTAATACAGTGCATAGAACTATTTGGAGTAGTCGCTTGTTATATGTGCACATATTTTTGTAGTGTGGTGGTAAGATCAAAACATATTGAAAAAGAGCAAAAATAGAATATTAAAATAGCATTCTACAAAATTGCCATCAGATGTTGTTAAAAATGAGCCATTTATAACTTACTAAATATTCTATACAAATAGCAAAATTTTAAAAAGAACTATTATGAAAAAACTTATGAACCACATTTAAACTCTTTTGGTGAAAGATTTCAAATTACTGCAAAACACTTTAGAATGACATGAAAATGACAACTGAATGAAAACCCAAACATTTCACAATTTCAAACAAATTGGCACTTCTAAATGCATATTAAATTTTGGAAATTTAACTGTCCACTACACTTGCGATTCAAGCTATGGCAGCTAGAATCACATGTATTTACTGCAGAAGGTTCACATCTCCTGAAGCATCCTTCTCAATTCACCTGCCCTTGTTTTGTTCAATTTTCTTTCATGGCCTATATAAACCACCTAGAAGAAAGACAAGTGTTAGCGATAGATTAAATTGGAAAATTAAAGACAATTGGTGCTAGAAATAATTTTATTTTTTCTGAATTTCCCCAATATACAATTTATATGTTCTGCTAAGTGCAAAATGCTAGCTTGCATAGACAATAAACAAACATATTAAATTGTACATTGGGAATTTAATTTCCAATTTAACCTATCGCTAACACTAGTATATATATCAGCAATCATATGTGCCATTTTTCCATTCTGCTAGAACTGTGAAGCAATGAACGTTCATTCTGTTGGATAAATTCATTTGTTCCAATAAGGAATCAAGGGAAAACTAACTCGTAAACAAAGAGCACCTATGTATGTAACATGAGATAAAAATGGAATTTCATTTTCCTCATCCGATTTGACCAAATAAATGCTCGTACTATTTGCAGTGTTGGAAAATACAATGTCTCCATCTAAGGTGTTAAGAAACAAGAAACCCAAATAGTGTTGTAAAACCCTCTGCAACACAGAGGAGATAGTGTGTTTTCCAACTACGACATCTCGTCATGTTATGTATGTATCCATGTATGTTTTTCATGCAGTTTTCAATGTACATAGGTGTAATTGTATGTTTAGGAGTTAGCCAGCTCCTTAACAAACAAGCAACCCAAATAGTATTGTAAAACCCTTTGCGACAGAGAGGAGACAATGTGTTTTTCAACTATGCAAATAATAAGAGAAATTGAATTGTTCCAATTAGGAGAAAGCTAACTCATAAACAAAAAGCGCCTATTTATGTAACATGAGATTAAAAAGTAATTTAATTTTCCTCATCTAATTTGACCAAATAAGTGCTCAAATTATATGCACAATTCGAAAATACACTGTCTCGATATAAGGTGTTAAGAAACAAGCAAGCTAACTCAAACAAAAAGCACCTATTTATGTAACATGAGATCAAAATGACATTTCATTTTCCTCATCTGATTCGACCAACTAAATTCTCCCATTATCTGCACGGATGGAAAACACACTGTCTGGATATAACGTGTTAAGAAAGAAGCAACCCAAATAGTGTTGTAAAACCCACTGCAACAGAGAGGAGAAAGTGTGTTTTCCAACTATGAAAATAATGAGAGCAATTCAATTGTTCCAATCAGGAGAAAGATAACTCATAAAAAAAAAGCACCTACTTATGTAACATTAGATGAAAATGGCATTTCATTTTCCTCATCTGATTCGACCAAATAAGTGCTCACGTTATCTGCACAGTTTGAAAACACACTGTCTCGATATAAGGTGTTAAGAAACAAGCAAGCTAACTCATAAACAAAAAGCACCTATTTATGTAACATGAGATCAAAATGACATTGCATTTTTCCTCATCTGATTTGACCGACTAAATGCTCCCATTATCTGCACGGTTGGAAAACACAATGTCTCAACATAAGGTGTTCAGAAAGAAGCAACCCAAATAGTGTTGTAAAACCCTCTGCCTTTTTGCCTTTGTAAAGTCTATGTGCCAAAAGGTGATCTTTTCCTTGTAAGAGGTGGTATTCGTAGAGTGGATTTTAAGGTAATCGAGACAGAACCTAGGGAATACTATGTTGTTCCTCTAGATACTGAATTATTTTGTGAAGGGGAGCATGTAAAGCGGGAGGATGAAGATATATTACATGAAACAGGTTATGATGATGTTGGTGGTGTATGAAAAAAAATGGCTCAGATACGTGATTTGGCAGAACTTCCTCCTAGGCACCCACAACTTGTCAAATCAATTGGCGTGAAACCCCTAAAGGGTATTCTGCTTTATGGGCCACCTAGTTCTGGGAAAACCTTAATTGCTAGGGTAGTTGTAAATGAAATCGGTGCCTTCTTTTTCTGTATCAATCGACCTGAAATTATGTCAAAGTTGGCTGGAGAAAGCGAAAGCAATCTCCGGAATGCTTTTGAGGAGGCTGAGAAGAATGCACCTTCCTTTATATTTATTGATGAAATTGATTCCATAGCTCTCAAGAGGGAAAAAACCCACGGTGAAGTTGAGAGGAGAATTGTTTCTCAACTTCTTACAGTTATGGATGGACTTAAGTCTCACGCTCATGTTATTGTGATTGCTTCAACTAACCGACCAAATAGTATTGACCTGTCATTCAGAAGGTTTGGAAGGTTTGATAGGGAAATTGACATTGGGTTTCCAGATGAAGTAGGCAGGTTGGAAGTGCTTCGTATCCATACGAAGAATATGAAGCTCTCTGATGATGTACGTATTGTAGAACCTAATTTTTTTTTGTACTTCTAGATCTAATGTCAAGCAGTGCTTGGATTTTTAGAGAATTTATTAATCTTTGTTTTTCTTGGTGAGAGTATATATTAATATTTAGGATTCTTGGTACAGGTTGATCTCAAAAGGATTGCTAAGGATACTCATGGATACGTTGGAGCAAATCTTGCAGCTTTGTGCACTGAGGCTGCACTTCAGTGTATTGGGGAAAAAATGGATGTCATTGACTTCAAAGATGAGACAATAGATGTTGAGATTCTAAATTCAATAGTCGTGACTAATTAGCACTTCCAGACTGCATTAGGCTCTAGCAACCCATCCACTATCCGTGAAACTGTGATTTTTTCCAAACCATGTCTAGAACATTCAATTTTTCTCATATCGATTAAGTAGGGATTGTATTTTTAAACTATTGATCTGTTGGGCCCCAAAATTTTAAATTTCTAAGTTTGTTTGTTTCTGATGATTTTAATAATGGTAAATTTGCTTATGAATATTGGGAAAACATTGACAAGTTGTTGAAGTTCCAAATGTCAATTGGGAAGATATTGGAGGGTTGGAAAATGTCAAGAGGGATCTTCAAGAGGTATATTCAGATACGTGGTTCACTATATTTGTGCCTTGCTTTTCTTTCAATGCAGAAAACCTGCTTTTCAAGGAGATATCAACTAACAAAATTCATTATGATTTTGGTGTAGACTGTTTAATATCCAAGGGAGCATCCTGAGAAATTTGAAAATTTTGGAATGTCTCCTTCAAAAGAAGTGCTATTTTATGGGCCACCGGGTTGTGGAAAGACATTGCTTGCAAAATCCATTTCCAATGAATGTCAGGCCGATTTCATCAGTGTGAAGGGCCCTGAATTGTTAAAAATTTGGTTTCGAGAGAGTGAGGCTAATGTGACACATTTATTATAAGGCTAGAGGTTCAGCTCCTTGTGTCCTATTTTATGATGAGCTTGATTCTATTTCTATGCAGGTGTGTTGCTTTTTTATAAGTAAAAGTTTAAGGTTGACTATAAATGATTGGGAATTTTGTTTGAACTTTTTGAAGTAGGCTCCAACTTGTGATGCATAATTGGTTTGCATGTTTCTAGTGTGGTAGTAGTGTTGGGGATTCTGGTGGTGTTGTAGACAGAGTCCTTTATCAGTTGTTGATGAAAATGGCTTGTATGACAACCAAGAAAACAATTATCATTATTTTTGCTACAAATAGGCTTGATATCATTGATCCTGCATTGTTAAGGCTTGGCCGACTTGACCAGCTGATTTATATTCCCTTACCTGATGAGTCCTCACATTATCAAATCTTCAAATATTTCTTGAGAAAGTCACCCGTATCAAAGGGTGTAGACCTAATGGCACTGGCCCGTTATACCCAAGGATTCAGTGAAGCCGATATCACTGAGATTTGTCAAAGGGCTTGCAAGTATGCTATTAGAGAAAATATTGAGAAGGTGAGTTCCAATTGTGTCGTCTTTTGCAAACTAGATCTGTTTATGGATTTCTAATGGTTGTTTTTTTACTGTTATGTAACTAATTTTTAAGATAGAGTAGTAGTCTACCTATTGAACTTACCTCAACTTGTAGCTTGTTATTTCAATTCTTCATACTAGCATGCATTTCAATTTTACCATAACCTCTCTCCCCACACTTTCAGGAAATTCAACGTGAATGTAAAGAGCTAGGAATCCTGAGGCAATGGATGAGGATGATAGTGATGAGGTAGCTGAAATAAAAGTTTCTCATTTTGAGGAGTCTATGAAATATGCCCAAAGAACTATCAGTGATGTTGATATTTGGAAGTATGAAGCCTTTGCACAAACACTACATCAATCTCGAGGCTTTGGTTCTGAGTTTTGATCTCCAAACAGACCTACTAGTACTCATGTTGGGGCTTCAGATGTATTTGCTACAACAAATAATAAAGATGACGATGACTTATACAGTTAGGAAACTTCATATAGTAACTGTCATGTTAATGAAGAGACAAATGTGCCTGTTCTAGCAGGGACCTTCCAGTGACAACTAGCCAAAGCTATTAAATTTGGCTTTGCTTTGCTTGTATGAGTTTAATATTCATATGTTCTAAACTTTATTTAATTTAGCAACCCTTTAGTAGTGGACTGAATACTCTTTAGTAACTTGTAATTTTTTAGAGCAAGATCAACTTTATGGCAAATAAAGTTACTCAGCTATGGAAACCTTCGTTCAACTAGTTGATAATGCTATGGACACTTTTCTTTTTCTTTATGCTGTTATAAAATATGTTTTACTTAAATAAACTCTACAACAAAGAAATCCTTGTTGAACTCTGGTAGGTATGATATAGAAACTTATTATTCTAAAGCCTTGTTCAACTCTAGTAGGTATGCTATAGAAACGTATTATTCTAAAGCCTTGTTCAACTCTGGTAGGTATGTTATAGACTCTTATTATTCTAAAGCCTTGTTCAACTTTGGTAGGTATCCTATATAAAATTATTATTCTAAAGCCCTCTTCAACTGGTAGGTGCGTTATTTTTCTTTATCTTGTGAGGAATATTTTTTCACTAAATCATTTTACAACAAAACCTTGTTGAACTTTTGTTTATATGCTATGAAATTTTTCTTTATACTAACCCTGTTAGGATACAGTTTACAATAAAATGTCAATTTATGTTCTTACATTTATTATTATTAACATTACTATGCGTCCACTACACTTGCGAATCAAGCTATGGCAGCCAGAATCATCCGTATTTACTGCAGAAGGTTCACATCTCCCGAAGCATCCTTCTCAATTCACTTGCCCTTGTTTTGTTCAATTTTCTTTCGTGGCCTATATAAACCACCTGGAAGAAATACAAGTGTTAGCGATAGATTAAATTGGAAAATTAAAGACAATTGGAGCTAGAAATAATTTCATTTCTTCCAAATTTCCCCAATATACATTTTTTATGTTCTGCTTAGTGCAAAATGACAGCTTGCACAGATAATAAACAAACATATTAAACTATACATTGGGAATTTAATTTCCAATTTAACTTATCGCTAACACTAGTATATATATCAGCAATCATATGTGCCATTTTCCCATTCTGCTAGAACTGTGAAGCAATGAACGCTCATTTTGTTGGATAAATTCATTTGTTCCAATCAAGGATCGGGAGAAAGCTAACTCATAAACACAAAGCACCTATCTATGTAACATGAGATAAAAATGGCATTTCATTTTCCTCATTTGATTCGACCAAATAAATGCTCACACTATTTGTAGTGTTGGAAAATACAATTTCTCCATATAAGGTGTTAAGAAACAAGCAACCCAAATAGTGTTGTAAAACCCTTTGCAACAAAGAGGAAACGGTGTGTTTTCCAACTATGATGTCTTGTCATGTTATGTATGTATCCATTTATTTTTTTCATGCATTTTTTTATGTACATTGGTGAATTTTGTCTAGGAGTTAGGTGGATCCTTAAGAAACAAGCAACCCAAATAGTGTTGTAAAACCCTCTGCAACAGAGAGGAGACAGTGTGATTTCCAACTATGACGTCTCATCATGTTATGTATGTATCCATGTATATTTTTCATGCATTTTTCGATGTACATAGGTGAATTTTGTCTATGAGTTAGCCGGCTCCTTAAGAAACAAGCAACCCAAATAGTGTTGTAAAACCCTCTGCAACAGAGAGGAGACAGTGTGTTTTCCAACTGTGCAAATAATGAGAGCAATTCACTTGTTCCAATCAGGAGAAAGCTAACTCAAACAAAAAGCACCTATTCATGTAACATGTGATCAAAATGGCATTTCATTTTCCTCATCTGATTCGACCAAATAAATGCTCACATTATTTGCACATTTGGAAAATGCATTATGTCAATATAAGGTGTTAAGAAACAAGAAACCCATATAGTGTTGTAAAACCCTCTGCAATTGAGAGGAGACAGTGTGTTTTCCAACTCTGCAAATAATGCAAGCAATTTATTTGTTCCAATTAGATAAAGAAGCGAAATAGCATTTCAGTTGTAGCAAAGAGTTGTTCAAAAACACATGAAAAACATACATGACAACATGTATGGAAAGATACATAACATGACAAGACATCGTAGTGCAGGGTCCGCCAGACCGGTGATCAACACAAAACTAGCAAACAGAACAAAACATCTGGGCGATGCTCAGGTGGGAGTTATTGGCACCGTCGGGTGGGT
This sequence comes from Sequoiadendron giganteum, assembly GCA_007115665.2. Classification (NCBI taxonomy): domain Eukaryota; kingdom Viridiplantae; phylum Streptophyta; class Pinopsida; order Cupressales; family Cupressaceae; genus Sequoiadendron; species Sequoiadendron giganteum. The sequence continues at coordinate 618,863,010 of CM021109.1, read as the reverse complement.
TTTCCCACCTGTTGCTAGGCAAAAAAGTGGGTGGGTTAGCTTTGTGGACAAGTTTCTTTTGTCTGGCACAGAAAAAGTGGAAGGGAATGACGTGGGCCTTTTCTATTTCAAGAAAGAAAGGTGAAAATACTATTTGCTTCCTGCTATTGGTCCTTTTCTATTTCAAGAAAGAAAGGTGAAAATACTATTTGTTTCCTGCTATCTGGCCTTTTCTATTTCAAGAAAGAAAGGTGAAAATACTATATTCTAGCAACAAATAGCCGTTCCTTTCTTCAGTGTTCATGGTAGAATGGAAAAATGGCACATACACAGAGCGGATATACATACCTTAGGGAGCTCTGAACACCTGGAACTCTTCCCATTTCTATCCACCAAAACATCACTATCCAAAAAAGGATAAAATGGGAGCTTGTCTGGGCTTTTTGATATTTGCAAATAATGGTTTCGGATGCCACGTTTTAGGCTTTTTGTCCATGTCGATAAATTATTTTGAAATCTTGCCAGCACTGACACGTTTTCTCGGCAATGGTTGCAAGTATTGGGCCTTTTCTATTTTGAGAAAGAAAGGTGAAAATACTATTTGTTTCTAGTCTGCACATTGAAAGGGAAAGTTGAACATTTCAGTGCACGTGGACAAGTTGGAGGAGAAATCAGACCAAATTGAGGTGACACGTACTATCCAATAGTGTTGCAAAAGGTTTTACAACACTATTTGGGTTGCTTCTTTCTTAACACCAAGGGTTTTCCAACATGAATTGTTGCAAAACAAAATGAGGTGAAGGCAGGCTTCAAAACACATTGTGTTTTCCAACATGCACTATCCAATGTGCACACCTAGATATACTGGTTTAAAAACCAAAAAGGGCTCGGTTATGTTGTGATGTGGAGGTTGAAAAATGCAATGTGTTATGAAGCATGGTTTCAAATTCCATGTTTTTGGCTTTTTGTCTGTCCACACTGAACAATTATTTTGGAAACCCGCTAGCACTAACACGATTTCCCAGTGATAGGACAAAAAATGGCACACGGGAGGAGATGTCCTACCCTCAAGTCTTTCCTTCCTATTTGGAAACCTTTTCCCTCACCAGTCCCACCTCTTTCATCGTGACTCTTTTCCCCATGTGGTATGGGGGCATATCCTATGTTATATACATATGTGAAATTTGTCCAAGAGTTAAGGAGGGAGCAAGCTAACTCCTGGACAAAATTCACATATGTATATAACATAGGATATGCTAGTTTCAGGCTTAAATTCACATATGTATATAACATAGGATATGTCGGTTTCAAAATCCTAGATAAAATTCACCTATGTACATCGAAAAAATGCATGAAAAACATACATAATAACATACATAACATGATGAGGCATCATAGTGAAATCGTGGGTTTTACAATAGTCTGAGTTTTAGGAGACAGTGTGTTTTCCAAAACAACAGTGTATAAAATGGCGGCCAAAATGGGATTGGATGTGGGATTTTTTCCATTTCCCAATTCTGATTTTGAATGCCATGTTATGCCCTTTTCTATCCATTTTGAAAAACAATGCGAACAATGGCGACATTCCGGGTTTTACATGATTTTTGAAATATAACATTTCATTGCAGAACCCACAGATTCTGCTTTCTACAAACATTGTTTAGTAATTTCACTCATATTTCTACAATGGTTTGTCACTTATTTCATTCAGAAATGGCAAAATTCGAAAACCAGCATACGGGGAGGAAACAAAACAAACTTTTCAGAACCCTCGACAGAAAAAACATTATCAGACCTGCATTTCAACTAACTCCTAGACAAAATTCACCTATGTACATCAAAAAACGCATGAAAAAAATACATAAGAACATACATGGATACATACATAACATGAGGAGACGTCATAGTGAAATAGTGGGTTTTACAATAGTCCGAGTTTTAGGAGAGTGTGTTTTCCAAAAAATGGGATTGGATGTGGGCTTTTTGCCATTTCCCAATTATGATTTTGAATGCCACGTTATGCCCTTTTCTATCCATTCCAAAAAACAATGCGAACAATGGCAACATTTTGGGTTTTACATGATTTTCGAAATATAGCATTTCATTGCAGAAACTAAAAAAAATAGTAGTGGAGAAATAAATTATGAATGTAGCATTTCATTGCAGAACCCACAGATTTTGCTTTCTACAAACTTTGTTCAGTAATTTCGCTCATATTTGTACAATGGGTTGTCGCTTATTTCATTCAAAAATGGCAAAATTCGAAAACCTGCATAAGGGGAGGAAACAAAACCAAAATTTCAAAATCCTCAACAGAAAAAACATTATCAGACCTGCATTTCAACTAACTCCTAGAAAATATTCACCTATGTACATCGAAAAATGCATGAAAAAAATACATACGAACATACATAACATGAGGAGATGTCGTAGTGAAACAGTGGGTTTTACAATAGTCCGAGTTTTAGGAGACAATGTGTTTTCCAAAACAACAGTGTATAAAATGGCGCCAAAAATGGGATTGGATGTGGGTTTTTTGCTGTTTCTTTTGTGTGGCATAGGAAAAGTGGAAGGGAATGATGTGCACCTTTTCTATTTGGAGAAAGCAAGGAAAAAATACTATTTTTTTTGTTTCTTTTCTGCACGTTGAAAGGGAAAGATGAAGGTCTAAGTGCACGTGGACGACTTCGAGGAGAATATCGACCAAATAAGTTGATGTGTGGAGTGCACGTGGAGAATTTGGAGGAGAATACAAACAAAATCGAGGTGAGGCGTAATTTTTTTGCAAGTAGAGGGTTTTACAAGATGTTTTAATTTGAAATTTGGGAAACACAATGTGGAGTATTTCAGTGGGCTTTTTGCTATTTCCCAATTAGCTTTCGCCAAATGGGAGCCGACTAATTGCTAGAAAAAATTCACCTATGCACATTGAAAAAACACATGAAAAACATACACATGAACATAAATGGATACATACATAACATGAGGAGACGTCGTAGTGAAACAATGGGTTTTACAATAGTCCGAGTTTTAGGAGACAGTGTGTTTTCCAAAACAACAGTGTATAAAATGGCACCAAAAATGGGATTGGATGTGGGATTTTTGCTATTTCCCAATTACGATTTTGAATGCCACGTTATGCCCTTTTCTATCCATTCTGAAAAACAATGCGAACAATGGCGACATTCCCGGTTTTACATGATTTTTGAAATATAGCATTTCATTGAAAAACCTAACAAAAATAGTAGTGGAGAAATAAATTATGAATATAGCATTTCATTCAAGAACCCATAGATTATGCTTTCTACAAACATTATTCAGTAATTTCACTCATATTTGTACAATGGGTTGTCGCTTATTTCATTCGGAAAGGGAAAATTCGAAAACCAGCATACGGGGAGGAAATGAACAAAAATTTCAAACCCTCGACAAAAAAAAACCCTTTCAACTAAATAGTTTATTCGGCAACCCCAAAATTTTAAAACCACAGATGGGAGGAGACGAAAAACTAAAACCCTCAACTGAAAATAACAAACCCTAAAACCCGCAACGAATGCCGTTCATTTCTTCATTGTTCATGGCATAATGGCAAGATGGCACATACACAAAACGGATATACATACTTGAAGGAGCTTCGCAAGGCTGCTACTCTTGCCCTCGCTATCCACCAAAACTTGTTATCCAAAAATGGAGAAAATGGGACCTTGTCTGAACTTTTTTATATTTGCTAATAATGGTTTTGAATGCCACGTTTTTGGCTTTTTGTCCATCCATGCCGAACGATTATTTTGAAAAACCACCGATGCTGAAATGATTTCTCGGAAACGGGACAACAAACGACACGGGGGATGAGATATGTCTTTCCTTCCTTCCAGCAACCTTTTATGTCGTCGCGGGTCCCACCTCTTTCGTCGCGACTCTTTTCTCCATGCGGTATGGGCACATATTCTATATTATATGCATAGGTGAATTTTTTCTAGCAATTAGCTTTCTCCACTCTAAATACCCACTATACTTTGTGCAATCCAACTCTTGATTTTGTGGCATGGATGTAACCTATCCCTTCACCGTCGAGATCTCCTGATCGTACCCTTCCTGACAAAATATATCCTTCCTTTGTCATCGTGAACAAAGCCGCTCCTTCTGAGTCATCAACCACCTCAACATCCGCACATGTTCGATCTCCAGGTTAACTCTTTGCTTAGATGGTATTTCCTTGCCCTCTTATAACACCTGAGGCTGCCACTTTTTCCAGCTCATCCACCAAGGTGTTGCCTTCCCGGTAGATATGATTGGTATGGAACTCTAAAAAGGTGTTGAAAAGTCTTTAGATGGGGGATAGCCATCTCCACAGCATTAACCCCTTATAATAATTTCATATAATAAATGTGAAAAAAATAGTTTAAGGTATATAAAGGAAAAGGTCCATAGTACGGTCACATGTATGGTGTTTAAATCTAAAAAAAGTTGTTTATTACCCCAAAATATGGGTAAAGCCAACAAAGATAAAGAGGGTTATGATGTAACCCAAGAGAGGAGAAGATGGTTGCACTTGATTTTTGTTGCCACTAAATAGCAACAAGAAAAGAAAGAAAGATGCATGTGTTGATTAATAGGCACCAACACAATTGAATGATACTAGAATTAACTAATGATAAATGTGAAGTGATTTGATGACTTTGCCTTGATTCCACCTTAGCAAGAGAATGAAGAAGATGATTATTTGAAGGTAGAGATATAGCAAGAATGAAAAAAAAAATTATAGAAGGAATTCCATCAATGGACTAAAATAACTTCTCATTAGAAGAATTTTTTTTAGTGGCTAATCTTAACCAATTGGCAAATAGTTCATATGAGCCAGTTCAAAACTGGTAAATACATTGCAACCAATGAGGTGGAAAGATTGCTCAGATTTAATGAATTATCAATCCCATGCATTTCAGTTCACCACCAATTTATTTTATGAGGCATATGTAATTAATAATTTTTCCATAACAAACTACATGTTTTCAATGGTCTAATTAATATTTCCGCTTGGAATATCAGAAACATGTACATTAAATCACCCACATATTCACCAATAATATTAAAACAATACTGTGTATTAGGAAATATTTCACCAACATAATTAAATGTTCACTGCATGCGAGGACCCATTTCACCAATAAAATTTACAAATAATTGCATATGAGGACCCATTTCGCCAATAACAATAAAAACTAATTACATTTGAGAACACATTTCACCAATTACATTAAAAAATGGTTTTGTATGAGGACCCATTTCACCAATACAATGATAACTCCATGCTAATTGTTGACCCATAGTCGCCTTGAAAATTATAACACGTGTGTTTCATTAAGGTTTGATTCACCCAACATTTAAATGTATCATTGTATAATCATGCAGGATTTGCTAAATTTTTACTATACCATTTAAGAATTTTGTGGAATTTGCCAAATATAGATTGATATAAATACAAGTGAAATTTTGATTTATTTTTACACATTTTGTTTAGTTCTAAACTTTTGAGCTCTCAATTCGAAAGTCGGAACCTTGATCATAGGAAAGTTACAAACTTACAACTACATGCATTGTTTCACATTAGTGAATAGTGAATCAATGAAAACCTAAAGGTAAGTGATCCACTCATCATTTCTTCATAGATGATATTGAGTAAGGAATGGGGTCTATACCCTATTTCCTTCTTAAACAAGAAGATATTTTTTCACAATTTTTATTTCATGAGAGATCAAGATTTGAAACAACAACAAGAGTAAGACTCCTCAGGGTGGTGAAGGAAGGCCATCAAAATGCCCAAAATTTAGAGTTACCATAAATTCTTTTGATAAAATATTGAGAGTCAAGGATTGGGCATATTCATTTGACTATGTCATTAGTGGCATGATCATGGTCTCATGTCTTGCAATGTTGAAGTCTTGGTAATCATTTTCATTATTTTGATACAGGAGAATAAGTCTTATGTTGAAATATGGAGAGTTAAGGGACTTAGGGTATTCATTTCACTATGTCATTAATGTCATGATCATGGCCTCATGTCTTACAATGTTGGGATTTTCCATTTAGCAAGGATTCAACTTTGGTGGATTCATTCATAACCATTCAACTTCACTAATAAATTAAAGGTCTCTTGACTAATTTTTACTTCTCACGAGGCTATGATTTGTATTTTTTGAATCATACCACTAGTCCATACTTTAGAAAAAAATCTCAAATATTTATAATCTTCATTGTTTTTTTGTCATTAGATTCACAATCCACAAGAATGTGAAAGATAGTTTCTTAGATGAAAGATAAACTCATAGAGTTTCATCTTAGAATTTTTTTTGCCAAAACCTTTTTAATTTTTTTAATTTTAATCATCTAATTTTTAATTAATTTAAGACAATTTGGTTTTTATAGAAGTAATTTAAGATAATATTTATAAAGAACTATATTATTGCCAATAGTGACATAGGCGGGTGCAAAAAGATGGGGGGCCAAGAAGTGGCCAAAATTTCAAAAATCATTTGATTGGCTATAACGTGAGTGCATTATAATGCAGGTGTGTTATAGCACATTAAAACAAAAAAAATAAAACAAGTTCATTTGTACTGTGACTATTTTTTTGTTGTCCACGGCCAAAAACCATGCTTTTGCGCGCTCACATTCTGGAAGGAGGTTATCTTTCATTTTCTTCATCCATTTGTTGTTATTTCATCACCAAGATGTTGCCACGTCGATGGGGAGGTTGAACAAGTAAGGATTGTTTTCTTTTGTTGTTAAATTGGTAGTTTTATGTTATTTTTGATATTCATTTGTTTAATTTGTAGGAAATGTTAATGAACCTGAAAACCCTCCTAAATTTTTTGAACAACCACTACAAGAAGCACCCGAACAAAATCCTCAACAATCACAACAACAATATCCTCCACCAATTTCTCAACATCCTCCTAGCACTCAAAAAAATTTAATGTGGGTAATTGAAAACAATAAAAAATAGATTGAGTTAATCACGAGGTTGAACGATCTAGTAAATTCAACCATGAAAAGAAGAACACTTGCAGGTACACTTAAAGAAATGTTAAAACATGTAGATGCAATCAAAAAATAATTAAGGGGTTGGGCAGAGAGGAGGTAGGAAAATAGGAAGTTTTACGCAGATAAATTATCATATAAAGATGTAAAAGATGAAAAAATTATAAAATATGATTTGTGCTCATTAATCACCAACCCATGCAAAAATCAAAATCTTGAACTTAATGCCAAGAGGTTTCCTATCCATTGGTGCCACCACCAAGGGATTAAGAACTATTTTTGGGATAGGTGATACATGGTTTTTGATTATCCACCATGCAACAATTGTGGTCCCCCAATATTTCTGAAGCAAACTCTACTATGAGTTTATCCTCAACAAAATTGCTAATTATTTTGATCTGAGGGATTTTCAGGGGAGAGGTGGTGGGTTGACACAAGATAGACCTAGTGCATGATTGGATCCTCAACGGCAATCGAGACGAGCTCTCGCTAGGCTGACTCATGAGCACGTCGTTATCCCTTACGTCGTGAAGGAGAGTGCTAAGGTAGAAACTTTGCAATCTATCAACTCTTTGACCCATAGTATCATCCAACACACCAGTCCTGTAGTAAAACACCATCCAGGGGAGTCTTTGAGTCATAGGCTTCCACCCCATTCATGTCACGTTTTTGGGGTGACTTGTACATATGACCCCACAGACACTTAAGAGGCTACTACACAAGATATGTCTATAGCTTCAGAGATGGCAAGGGCAACTAAAATTTTGAATGAGGATTTTGGCATCGATGCTCAAGTAAATGTTAGCATGTTCATTGAATTTAATTTATTAAATTTCATTTTTGAAATGAAAGATTAAATAATTTAGTTTTATGATTGTAATAAAATTTCAGGGTCATAGTGTTGATACTGGATACACCCTCCCTCCACCTATTTATTACTCCATTGCATCTACCGCTGAAGTATGTAACTAGTAAACAATTATAAATTTATTACATGCGAATAGCATTGTTATATGAATGGTATTCTACTATCTGATTTTGGATGTTGAATAGGCTAATATTGGAGGTTTCATGGGAAAAACTCCCAATTCCAATGGATTTGTACAAACTTTCATGTAGTTAATATAATAAAGAGTTTAACTAATGATTGTACTTAATATATTTTTGTAGTTTATATTCATATCATTGATTGCATTGCATTGCACATCTTTCAAACTCAAAGCATTAATTCACATTGCATAACTAATAACTAGATGTTGATAGATGACAAAATTTCAACTATAATATAGATGTTTAGAAAGTCAACATAAGCAGTGATGCAATTACTTCACATAGCATAAGTAATAACTAGGAGCAGCTACCAATTGTATTTGCTTGTCATGGCATTCCATGAGACCACTTTTTACTGAGGAATTTTTTCAGATAGTTCCCTGTCTTGTCTATGCTATGGATACTTGAAAGAAATAAATGAAAGAATAATAGTAAGCAATAGCATAGACAAGGCAATGAGTTGTTTGAAAAAATGCCTCAAAGAAATGTGGTCTCATGGTGATGGATGTCCATCACCATGAGACCCAATTTCTTTGAGGCATTCCATCACCATGAGACCACATTTCTTTGAGGCATTTTTTCAAACAGCTCACCACCTTTTCTATGCTACCACATTTTCCATACATGTCTACCAAAGCATTTTATCAAACAGTTCACTTCCTTGATGCTATGGCTAAAAGCCTAAAAAAAGGTGTTTTTTTTAACAAACTATGGATTCTTGAAAAAATCTATCATAAGTATAATAGTAAGAAATAACATAGACAAGGTAGTGAGTAGTTTGGAAAAATGTCTCGAAGAAATTTGGTCTCATGGTGATGGAATGCCATTCCATCACCAAGAGACCACATTTCTTTGAGGCATTTTTTTCAAACAACTCACTACCTTTTCTATGCTACCACATTTTCCATACATGTCTACTATTAAAGCATTTTATCAATCTACTCACTTCCTTGTTGTTATGGCTAAAATCCTATAATAGGTGTTTTCCAACAAACTATGGATGCTTGGAAAAAATTTAGCAAAGCATAATAGTAAGCAATAACATAGACTAGGCAGTGAGTAGTTTTAAAAACCTGCCTCGAAGAAATGAGGTCTCACAGTGATGGAATGCCATTCCATCACCATGAGATAAAATTTTCGTGAGGAAATTTTTCAAACAAATCACCACCTTTTCTATGCTACCACATTTTCCATACACGTCTACCAAAGCATTTAATCAATCTACTCACTTCCTTGTTGCTATGGCTAAAAGCCTAAAATAGGTGCTTTCAAACAAACTATGGATGCTTGGAAAAAATCTATCAAAGCATAATAGTAAGCAATAGCATAGAAAACGCAGTGAGTAGTTTTTTAAAATGCCTCAAAGAAACACGATCTTATGGTGATGGAATGCCATTCCATCACCATAAGACTAAATTTCCTTGAGGTATTTTTTCAAACAGCTCACCGCCTTTTCTATGCTACCACATTTTCTATACATGTCTACCAAAGCATTTTATCAAATAGTTCACTTCCTTGTTGTTATGGATAAAATCCTAAAATAGGTGATTTCCAACAAACTATGGATGCTTGGAAAGAATCTATCAAATCATAATAGTAAGCAATGGAATAGAAAAGGCAGTGAGTAGTTTGAAAAAATGCCTTGAAGAAATGCAGTCTCATGGTGATGGAATGCCATTCCATCACCATGAGACCACATTTCTTTGAGGATTTTTTTCAAATAGCTCACCACCTTTTTTATGCTACCACATTTTCCATACATTTCTACCAAAGAATTTTATCAAACTATTCACTTCCTTGCTACTATGGCTAAAAGCCTAAAATAGGTGTTTTCCAACAAACTATGGATGCTTGGAAAAAATCTATCAAAGCATATTAGTAAGCAATATCGTAGTAAAGGAAATGAGTAGTTTACAAAATTCCTTGAATAAATGTGGTCTCATGGTGATGGAATGCCATCCTGGATCACCATGAGACCACATTTCTTTGAGGCATTTTTTCAAACAACTCACTGCCTGAAGAATAGAAACCAAGCCTTTAGCCAAAATTACCCTCCAAATTCTTTTCAAGGTCCTCATCCTCATCCTCAATTTACCAATCCATGGAACCTTCCACCTTTTTTTCTACTAGTTCATATCCCCACCCCTCACTCTTCATGTCATGATCGCCCTCCATCTCATAACCAAGACCACACTATACCATCCACCCCATCCCAACATAATACCATAGAGAAGGCAATGAACTGTTTGAAAAAATGCCTCAAATAAATGTGGTCTCATGCTGATGGAATTCCATGAAACATTTGTTTGTAATGGTATTCCATCACCATGAGATCACATTTCTTTGAGGCATTTTTCAAACAGTTCACTGCCTTCTCTATGCTACCACAATTTTTGTACATGTCTACCAAATATTTTTATCAAACGGTTCACCGCCTTGCTGCTATGGATAAAATCCTAAAATAGAGGCTTTAAAACAAGCTATGGGTAGGGAAAATAGTAAACATGATAGTAAAAAATATATAGTTCAATAAGTACTCAAAATTTTGTTTATTATCTCATACATTATAATCCATGACATGCATCACTATTGTAGTTTTCGTGATTGAATAATTTGTTGTTTTATTTTCAGATGTTGGAAGTGGATACACCTCCACATGTTCATAGGGAGATGGAGCTTGGTGTTTCTTATGCTATAGACTCCTCGATGCCTCTCACGAAGGTATGAAGCATATTACTAAATTTCAATTTACATTCATTGTTATAGCTGTTAGTTAATGAGAAGTCAAACCATTATTGATTTGTAGTTTAATTTCTCTTTGGTTGGTTTCTAGAGGGATTCAACACACCACAAAATGGGCATGAAAATATTTCCCTTGAGGAGAGTGATCGTCTAGTGGCAGTAAGTGATTATTTTGTTAAATATATCATTTTTTATAATGTAATTTTTATATATTAATGTCTTTACTTGTTATTGTAACAAATAAAGCTTGACTAGGAACTAAACCCTAGGAGGAGCACCAGGAGCACTCCTCAACCTTATAATAAATGAGTGACAGACTTATCGCCATTTGACCAACAAGCAAAGAACAAGATTTTATTTCGAGAGCATGGAGAGCAATGACTTTTGATTCAAGATCCCTTTGTTTTATGCCTATATGGCACTTTTGTACATATTTTGTATTGCATATATTTGACATTGCATTCCTATATGACATTCTCATAAGCCTATATGGTTATTTTTTTTATATTTTATACTTATATCGACATATATTGATGTATGCCTACATGGCTATTTGGTTAATACAAATCTCTCTTATTGATGGTGTCCATATTTGCATTATAAATTCATGGTTTAATAGATATGAGTTATGTGTATTCAAGTGTATACTTTAAAACTTGCATGTATACTTTGACTTACGTGTATTCCAATGTATAATTTGTGACTTCCATGTTTTCATGTGTATACCTTGTATTCATGCATATACTTTGTATTAAATTGTGTATAGTATGTATTCATGTGTATACTTCAAGGCTTACATGTATTTGAGTACTTGTGCTTCATTTATTCACATGTATACTTATTAATTGGTTAGCCCTAACATTGCTCATTATTGTCCTTCATGGTTTGTCTTGAATATTTATTGATTGATGCTAAAAAAATTATTAGTTGATGTTAAACAACTTTAATATTTCTAGGAATACTAGTAGAGTTACAAATTACAAAATTGCACAAATTAAAAAGAAAAGATTAACTCTAAATAAATGCATTGATTATTAACTTGATAATTTCTTAAGAATGCGTATAATATATATATATATATCAAGAGATGGGCCTTATATATATATCAAGAGATGGGCCTTCTAGAATGGCAACTGCCAACTAGAAAATAGGCATGAAACTCCATGCAATATTGCACAATTAAGCAATCATTATCCTAAAAATCTAACAACTAGCAAACTTATCTAAAGGAATATTTTAGGAAAAATATTCTACAATAACATTTTTCATAATCAATGGCTTGTTTCAATGCTCGCTCCCCAATTGTCAACCAAAATTTGTCAAGAAACTCTTTTGATATATTTCTATGTCCATCAGACCATTAGATATAAATCTACCCAAAGCATTCCCAATACTTTGAAAGCAGTAATCCACCCAAAATTGCAATGGGAGATAAGGCAAATGAACCCACATGGGCATAACTGAATAAAGATAAATTTACCCTTCATAGCTTGGTGAAACCATTGCCAAAGTTAGAAGATCTTAAAGATAAAGAAGAATTATGATCTATATAATATAGAATTGTACCCACTTTGATCAGTACAAAATTTTCAGCCATGGGCTTATCATGGAAGTTTTGAAATTCGGTAAGAAGGCTTATTTAAGATCCTTGAGAAATGTATTTCCTAGCGCTCCCTTGTTCTTACATATCTCAATTTAGTTTAATTCAAAGAGTTGCATCAAATTCTTTATCTAAAAGCCAAAAACATGTTTTCAATTGATATTCCTTAAGGGATCGAGTCGGTTGAACATAGCTTAGAGTGATTCAACGTGTTTGTGTGTGAAAGGGGACCATGCCTAGTGTAAATTTACCCATTCAGATGATTTGGAACAATTGGTTTTGTCACATGAGTTGTAGAATGAAATTTGCACCACTTTGCAACTTTACTATGCTTGCATTTGACACTTTTTCATCAAGTGAAAATTGAACACCATGAGAAAATGACTCTGAGATAACAAAAACTAAGAGAGGTTAGTGTAGAGGGGCCCAATTTGATCTTGTAGGCTCAAATGGAGAGTTCTTAAGCATCACTGTTTTTGAGTAATAGCTCGTCAAAGATTGAAGCCATTTTGCACTTTGGACCTTTAAGGGATCAAGTCGGTTGAATGTATCTTGGAGTGATTCAGTGTGTTTGGGTACAAAAGAGTACCATGCCTAGCATAAAAACACCTATCTAAATGTGTTGGAATAGTTCATTTGTTCATATGAGTTGCAGAATGAAAAGTTGCACCACTTTGTTTCTTTACACTGCTTGCATTTGACACTTTTTCCATCAAGTGAAAACTGGACACCACAGGAAAATGACTCTGAGGTAACAAAAACTAAGAGAGGTTATTGTAGAGGGACCCAACACAATCCTATAGAATCAGATGGAGAGGTTGTAAGAATCATGGTTTCTGATTAATAGTCCATCAAAGATTGCAACCATTTTGCACTTTGGACTCTTAAGGGATGAAGCTGGTTAAATGTAGCTCAGATTTATTTAGAGTATTTGGATGCAAAAGAGGACCATGCCAACCATAAAATTACCCATACAGACATGTTGGAACAGTCTGTTTGGTCACACAAGTGCAGAATGAAAGTTCCACCACTTTGCAACTTTACACTGCTTGCATTTGACACTTTTTCCATCAAAAGAAAATTGGTCACCATGGGAAAACGACTTTGAGATAACTAAAAATAAAGGAGGTTATTGTAGAGGGCCCCAAGAATATCTTGATGCCTCTGATGGAATGCATGTATCTAACACGGTCTTCAGGTAACAGGTCATCAAAGATTGTTGTCATTTTGCAATTTAGACTCTTAAGGGACCGAGTTGGTTGAAAGTAGCTCGGAGTGATTTGACATGTTGGGGTGCAAAAGAGGACCATCCCTAGCATAAACGTACCCATCTGGATACGTTGTAATAGTTTGTTTGGTCACATGAGTTGCAGTACAAAAATTGCACCACTTTGCAACTTTACACTGCTTGCATTTGACACTTTTTCCATCAAGTGAAAACTAGTAACCACAAAAAAATAACTTCAAAATAACAAGAACTGAGAGAGGTTATTGTAGAGGGGCCCAATGGTGCAGGAGCACCTTAAAGGGCTTTTGGAAAATCTTGGCAATTTTGGCTTGTAGGTGGTTCTAGCCAACCACGAAGGTAATAAGGACTAATTCTAAAGTCCCAAGGTAGAATTCATGTTTTTTAGTGGCAAACTTAGTTTGGTTTAGAACCTGGAGGTTTGGAAAAGTCTGAATGACAAAATTAGGCAAAACTAGACAAGGTTGTATTAGGAATTTGGCCTAAAAATGCAAAAAAGGCATTAATGATGTTCTAAGCCCGACCTAAGGGTCCTAGCATGTGGGATAAAGGTATATAAGGTCATCCAAACCCTAATACCTGAGTTGGAAGTTCATTTTCATGAATTGAGACTTGGAGAGCATATTTTGTGATTGGAATTCAACAACTTTTGAGTGAATTTTTGTGTTTGATCCTTCATCCAATCAAGAATGGATTGAGAGGACTAGTCTGATGCTTTGAGTCTTGTTTTTGTGTCATTTAATTATTGTGTGAAGCATTAGATTAGCCATTTAATTCAACTAGTTGTAATTTTGCAAGTTTTGGTGTTCTTGGTTACACTGCCGGTTAAGGCCAGTTTTTGTAAATAATGATCCCCACTTGAATTCCTGTGGCAAGGCTACCATGGCCACTTGGAATCAAGTAGGGGAATTTTTTTAAAGTGTAAATATGGTGTTTTGAGTCTTGGTTTGTAGAGGAAGAGTTGAATTCATCAAACACTAGGCGGGTGCAAGTGCATTCTAGCTAGTGGCTTGGAGAGGACAGCAGAAAAGAAAGCTGATAAATGGATTGATTTGAGCCAATAAAGAGCATGGGAGTGTGGAAACATGTATTCCAGACATGTGTGAGAAAGGATGAGATTTGGGGAGGTCATTGAAGCCCTCAAAGTTGGAAAAAGGAGCCAGAACCCTAGAAACCCTTGAAATTAGGGGGTATGAGGACAGTCCTATGTACGGACACTTGCAGAACCTTAAACCTAGTAAATATTGAACCCTAGGGTACTACTAGAAGGCATATAAAAAAATATTTGGGGGTTGTTAAGGCCATTTTTGAGAAAAGCCAAAAAAATGGGTTCTAGGAGACCTAAAAGGGGCAAAAATGCTACAAGGCCTAAACTTGGGTTTTTCTTGAATTCGATGGGTAAATGAAGAAAGAAACTTGAAAGAAGGATTAGAGTGGAGCAAGATCACCCTAGGAATACTTGGTAGACCTATTCCAAGACCCAAGCAAGGTTTGGGAGCTTTGAGGCAAAATTCAGCCCAGGGAAGGTTAGTGGTGAATTGTGAGCAATGGTGAAGAATTTGAAATTGGTGGAGAGTCCTATAAGGAGTTAGGGGTTTAGGAGAGATCCCTAAGTAGGGTATATTGGAATACCCTAGGAAGACCATAGAATAGGTCTTGGGAAGAGCAAGAGTGCTCTTGAGGGATAGGACTCCCCATCAAATTGGTATCAAAGCCAATAAAGGCTTGGGAATTGAAACTAGTGAATGTCAGAAAGAAGTGAATCCATAGGAGAGAATACCATGGTGACCAATGCAGAGCTAGCTAGAGACTTGATAGAGAAGCAAGAGAAGAATAAGCGTCTTGAAGAGGCTATGGAAGAGATGAAGCAAAAATTGGAAGAAGTTGCTGAATTGGCAAGCAAGATGAAGGTACAGTTGGCAAGGGACAAAGACAAGGGTAAATACCAAGTGGAGGAGGACATAGAACCAGAACCTGACCCTCCATTAACAGAGGAAACCTTCCTAAAAGCATTTAAGGCATTGAGTGGCAAGGCACTAGAAGGTGTCCCTATGTTCACAGGAAGAATGGATGTAGAGTTAGTTATGGAATGGATAGAGGGAATGGAGAATCACTTTGAATGTGATGGAGTTACTGAGGCACAAAAGTTGAAGATAGCCAAATCAAGGTTAAGAGGACAAGCATTAACTTAGTGGAAGTTTCTACAAGAAGAAAGAGAGATGGAAAGCAAGAAACCCATAGGAAGTTGGAAAACTATGGTGGCTAAAGTGAAGGAGAACTATCTACCTGAGGACTATGACATTCAATTGCACAAGAAGAGAAAATCTCAGACAAAGAGACCTAGATGTAGTTGCATATACAGAGGAGTTCCAAAAACTAAGCCTTAGATCTAGAGTGCAAGAAGTTGAAAGCATCAAGGTTGCTAGGTATCTAAATGGTCTTAGATGGAGAATCCAAGAGGAGTTGAGTCTTTTCACACTTACTACCCTCCAGAGCTGCTATTAAATGGCTATTAAGGTGGAAGAGAAACTGAAAAAGAAACAAGATTCCAATACTAGAGTTAAAGGAAGAGGTAGATACTCTAGAGGTGGAAAAAGAGGAGGTTTTGGTGGAAGAAGCCATGAGAATAGAGGGAAAGGTGATTCCAAGGTTGGAGAACAATCCCATGAGTCAAATAGTAGAGGGGGTTACAGAGGTAGAGGCACTAATAATGGAGGAAGAGGCAAATCAGGAGGCTTTGGGAGAAGCTCTCATTTTGCTTCCATGAAATGCTACAATTGTGGACAGTTGGGTCATCTGGCTTATAGGTGTCCTGACAAGCCAACATCTTCACAAGGTGAGAGGAAGATCAACTATGTTCAAGAAGAGGACTGCTCCAAACATTCAGAGGTGAGTCTAGATTCAGAGAAAGGTGAGAATCTCATGTTAAGAAGAATTTTGATCAAAGCACCTACCGAGGATGAACACAAACAAAGGAGAGCTCTTTTTAGAGTCAAGTGCAAGATACTAGGAAAGGTTTGCAAGGCCATAATTGATTCAAGGTCTACTGATAATGTCATCTCAGAGGAGGTAGTACAAAAGCTGAAACTCATCAAGATACCCCATGTGTGCCCTTACAAGGTTACTTGGTTGAACAAGGGGCAGAATATACTAGTCAATGAACAAGTTTGGGTTGAGTTTGCTATAGGATAGTATCAAGACAAGATACTATGTGATGTGTTACCAATGGATGCATGCCATTTTCTGCTTGGTAGACCATGGCAATATGACAGGGAGGTAGTACACCATGGCAAGGAGAATAAGTACTCATTCAAGAAGGATGGAGTGACTTATAAAATTCAGTCTTTGTTAGAAGAAAACACAGTGGAAAAGGTAGAAACTAGTGTCCTTTTGATGAGTGGAAAGGAGTTCCTAAAAGACATCAAGGAGGAAGAAGGAGTTGTCTATGCAATCATGTTAAAGCCAAAGGAAGAAGAGTCACTTAATCAGCTACCTATGACAACAGAAGTGAAGCGATTATTGGATCAATTTAGGGACATTATTTTGTGAAGGTACACCAGCTACACTACCACCTAAGAGAGCAATCGGTCATCAAATAGACTTTATACCAGGAGCAACACTACCTAACAAGGTTGCATACAAGATGACACTGGAGCAAAACAAAGAGATAGCAAGGCAAGTTCAAGAACTTTTGGATCAAGGGCTGATCAGAAAGAGCATAAGTCCATGTGCTGTTCCAGTTGTGTTGGCACCTAAAAAGGGAGATAAGTGGAGAATGTGTACTGATTCTAGGGCAATAAATAGGATAACCATTAGATATAGGTTTCCTATTCCTAGGATAGAAGATTTAATGGACTGTTTAGGGGGTGCTAAGTATTATTCCAAAATTGATTTGAAAAGTGGTTATTATCATATTAGAATGAAAGAGGGAGATGAATGGAAGTTAGCTTTTAAAACTACAAAGGGGTTATATGAGTGGTTAGTGATTCCATTTGGGCTTACAAATGCACCTAGCACTTTTATGAGGGTGATGAATGAGGTCTTGAAGGACTTTATAGGAGTCTTTGTGGTTGTCTACCTAGATGATATCCTCATCTTCAGAAAAATAAAAGAACATATGAAGCACCTAGAACTTGTGTTGAGGAAACTTCAAGAGGAGAAGCTCACCATCAATCTTGAGAAGAGTGAGTTCATGAAGCAAGAGCTAATCTATCTAGGATTTGTAGTATTTCAAGGGAACTTGAAGATGGACAAGAGTAAGTTTGAAGCCATTCTTAGTTGGCCTACTCCCAAAACAGGGATAGAAGTTAGGAGTTTCCATAGATTGGCACAATTCTATAGGAAGTTTGTGAGAAGGTTTAGTGAAATCTATGCACCAATTCTTGACACCATCAAAGGAGGACTAAAAACTAAGTTTGTGTGGACTAAAGAAGCCAATGAAGGATTTTAAAGGTTGAAGAGGGAGATAGCTACCCAACCTATCCTAGTTCTACCAAGCTTTGACAAACCATTCATAGTGGAATGTGATGCAAGTAACATAGCAGTTGGGGTTGTTCTAAGCCAAGAAGGCAGGCCGGTGGCATTCTTTAGTGAAAGGCTGAATGAAGCAAAGTCTAGGTACTCATCCTATGACTTAGAGCTATATGCTTTGGTGCAAGCTCTTAAGAAGTGGAGGCACTATCTATTGCCAAAAGAATTTGTGGTATACACTGATAATCAGGCCTTAAGTTACATCAACACCCAAGAGAAGCTCAGTTTGAGGCATATCAAGTGGATGGAGTTTTTGTAGTCATACACCTTTACCATCAAGCATAAGAAGGGGATTAACAACAAGGTTGTTGATGCTCTTAGTAGGAGGTTACTTACTTTCCAAGAGATACACCTACAAAGTACAGGGGTTGAAGGATTTAAAGATCTATATGAAGGAGATTCTGGTTTCTCAGAAATATAGAAGGTATGTACTAATTTTGAGAACCATTTTCACAGTGAATATGTTGATTACACCTTGCAAAATGGTTTATTGTTTAGGGGAAAGCAATTGTGTGTTCCTAGAGGTTCCATGAGGGAGAATCTAATCCAAGAAAAGCATAATGGAAATTTGAGTGGTCACTTTGGTTTGAACAAGACACTAGACTTAGTGGAGAGGTTCTATTGGTGGCCTAAAATGCAAAGATATGTAAGAAGGTATGTCAAAAGTCAAAGGGAACATCGAGCAATGTAGGTCTTTATCAGCCATTACCCATACCAAGTAGACCATGGGAATGCATAAGCATGGACTTCATAGTAGGGCTACCTAGGACACCAACTGGTTTTGATAGTGTGTTTGTGGTAGTGGACAGATTTAGCAAGATGAGCCATTTTATTCCATGCAAGACAACACATGATGCAAGTCAGATTGCACACCTATTCTTCAAGGAGATAGTGAGGATACATGGGTTGCCAAGGAGCATAGTTGCAGACAGAGATGTAAAGTTTATGGGACACTTTTGGAAAACTCTTTGGAAGAGGCTAGGAACCAACTTGTCTCATAGCTCAGCATATCATCCACAAACGGATGGATAGATAGAGGTGATCAATAGGGTACTTGGGAACTTGTTGAGATGCTTAACTAAGGAGTATGGAAAAGGATGGGAGCAAGTGATTCCACAAGCAGAATTTGCTTATAATGATAGCACAAATAGGACTACGGGTAAGAGTCCATTTGAGATAGTCTATGGTTTACATCCAAGGGGTGTACTTGAGCTTAGAGATCTGAAAGGTTATGAAGGAATCAGTGGTCATGCTGATGATTTTGCTCAGTCAATGAGAGAGGTTCATGAGCAAGTAAGGAAGACATTGATAGAGGGTAATCAAAAGTTGAAGGCAAAAAGAGATGAAGGGAGAAGAGAATTACAATTTGAGATAGGTGATTTGGTGATGGTATACTTGAACAAGGCAAGGCTACAGAAAGGAATACCTAGTAAGTTGCAGATGAAGAGGATTAGGCCATGTAAAGTATTGGCTAAGTATGGATCAAATGCTTACAAGGTGGAGTTACCCAAGGGGATGTCTATTTCTCCTATCTTCAATGTGAAAGACTTGGTGAAGTATAAAGGACCATAAATGGATGAAGAATAGTACAATGTTGAGATAAACAAGGATGTGGAAGCACTCAAGGTACCTGATCAGATCAGACCACAAGTGGACAGGATTTTCGACTCAAGGGTGAAGAAGACTAGGCACAAGACATACAAGGAGCACCTAGTGAAGTGGAAACATCAACCAAAGTCAGAAGCTACTTGGATAGTAGCGAGTGACTTTCAAAAGCATGGAATTAGTGAGGAGCTCCTGACACCATAGGTTCCTTAACTTCTTTGTTGCAGGGGGAGAATGGTGCAGGAGCACCTTAAAGGGCTTTTGGAAAATCTTGGCAATTTTGGCTTGTAGGTGGTTCTAGCCAACCACCAAGGTAATAAGGACTAATTGTAAATTCCAAAGGTAGAATTCATGTTTTTTAGTGGCAAACTTAGGTTGGTTTAGAACTTGGAGGTTTGGAAAAGTCTGAATGACAAAATTAGGCAAAACTAGATAAGGTTGTCTTAGGAATTTGGCCTAAAAATGCAAAAAAGGCATTAATGATGTTCTAAGCCCAACCTAAGGGTCATAGCACATGGGATAAAGGTATATAAGGTCATACAAACCCTAATACCTAAGTTGGAAGTTCATTTTCACGAATTGAGACTTGGAGAGCATATTTTGAGTGAATTTTTCTATTTGAGCCTTCATCCAATCAAGAATTGATTGAGAGGACTGGTATGATGCTTTGAGTCTTGATTTTGTGTCATTTAATTATTGTGTGAATCATTATATTAGCCATTTAATTCAATTGGTTGTAATTTTGCAAGTTTTGGTGTTCTTGGTTACACTGCCGGTTAAGGCCAGTTTTTGTAAATAATGATCCCCACTTGAATTCCTGTGGCAAGGCTACCATGGCCACTTGGAATCAAGTAGGGGACTATTTTTACAGTGTAAATATGGTGTGTGGAGTCTTGGTTTGCAGGGGAAGAGTTGAATTCATCAAACACTAGGCGAGTGCAAGTGCATTCTGGCTAGTGGCTTGGAGAGGACAGCAGAAAAGAAAGCTGATAAAAGGATTGGTTTGAGCCAATAAAGAGCATGGGAGTGTAGAGAAATGTATTTCAGACATGTGTGAGAAAGTATGAGAGTTGGGGAGGTCATTGAAGCCCTCAAAGTTGGAAAAAGGAGCCAGAACCCTAGAAACCCTTGAAATTAGGGGGTATGAGGACAGTCCTATGTACAGACACTTGCAGAACCTTAAACCTAGTAAATATTGAAGCCTAGGGTACTACTAGAAGGCATATAAAAAAATATTTTGGGGTTGTTAAGGCCATTTTTGAGAAAAGCCAAAAAAAGGGGTTCTAGGAGACCTAAAAGGGGCAAAAAGGCTACAAGGCCTAAACTTGGGTTTTTCTTGAATTCGATGGGTAAATGAAGAAAGAAACCTGAAATAAGGATCAAACTGGAGAAAGATCACCCTAGGAATAGTTGGTATACCTATTCCAAGACCCAAGCAAGGTTTGGGAGCTTTGAGGCAAAATTGAGCCTAGGGAAGCTTAGTGGTGAATTGTGAGCAATGGTGAAAGAATTTGAAATTGGTGGAGAGTCCTATAAGGAGTTAGGGGTTTAGGAGAGATCCTTAAGTAGGGTAGATTGGAATACCATAGGAAGACCAAATAATAGGTCTTGGGAAGAGCAAGAGTTCTCTTGAGGGATAGGACTCCCCATCACCCAACATGATCTTGATGCCTCAGACATAATTCCCATAACTGACATGGTCTCTAAGTAACAAGTCATCAAATATTGCTGCCCTTTTGCAATTTGGACTCTTAAGGGATCAATTTGGTTGAATGTATCTTAGAGTGATTTGGCGTGTTAATGTGAAAAAGAGGACCATTCCTAGCATAAACATACCCATATGGATGTGTTGGAATATTTTGTTTGGTCACACGAGTTGTAGAACATAAGTTGCACCACTTTACAACTTTACACTGCTTGCATTTGACACTTTTTCCATCAAGTAAAAACTAGTCACCATGAGAAAATGACCCCGAGATAAAAAAATAAATTGAGAGAGATTATTGTAGAGGGGCCCAGCATGATCTTGATGCCTCAAACAAAATTCTCGTAACTGACACGGTCTCGAGGTAACAAGTCAACAAAGATTGCTACCCTTTTGCAATTTGGACTCTTAAGGGATCAAGTCGATTGAATGTATCTCAGAGTGAATCAACATGTTTGGGTGTGAAAGAAGACTATGAATAGCATAAATTTACCCATCTGGATGCATTGGAATAGTCTATTTGGTCACATGAGTTGCAGAATGGAATTTGCACCACTTTGCAACTGTACACTGCTTGCATTTGACACTTTTTCCATCAAGTGAAAACTGGTCACCACGGGAAAATGACTCTGAGATAATAAAAACGGAGAGAGGTTATTGTAGAGGTTCACTATTTGAGCCTAATTTCTCAAACAAAATGCCCGTAACTGACACAATCTCCGAATAATAGGTCGTCAAAGATTTCTTTCCTTTTGCAATTTGGACTGTTAAGGGATTACGCTGCATGAATTGCAAATGTTTGAGGGTAGCAATAAATTTCAAAATTTGAGTAATTATCATTACAAATTTTTATGTTAATAGATGGTATACTATATTGATATTGATATATAATCATTAGGTTGATTTGTTTTAATAAATGAAGTTTTTATAATAAGTTAGTCAATTGGTGCTAGTTATAATAGGTAGAGAATAAAAGAAGAAAAAGGATGATTGGTAACCATCAATGGTTATTACACTCACTATATTAATAATATGATGTTTACAATAAAATGAGATTTATTTGGCAGTCCTAATTCTTATGTTTGTGCTACAATTGTCTAATATGCTTCATACACCATTTTGAAATCCTAGCGCTTGTACTTGTAGGCACAATGCTTTCTCAAAACTATCAAGTGGTAATACAAAATCATGAGAAAATAAATAACCTATATGAATTCCAACACCCCACTTAAATCAAATATTGAATCAATGTGCCCCATTTTCATGCACACAAACTCATCTTATAAGATTCTCTCTAAATAACCAAAAATAGGATTCAAGGATGCCTTAGGTAGTCCATTCTCATACATATTTTACAATGTCACTCATACATTCGAGATGCTCTTATAATGTCTACATCATACATGCTCATGATGAGGTTAAATTCAAATGAAGAACTTGAAATTCCCTCACTAAGCTTCACACACACTTTTATAATGTCTACACCATAGGTGGTCATGATGATGTTAACTTCAAATAAATAATTTAATACCATTTGCTAGTCTTGGATTTGGCATATACTTTATAAGTTTATTTGGGTTTACTTGTTGCAAGTATGGATGTGTCTGGTGGTGTTGTCATTCATGTCAACACTGTACAGGTTGAGTAAGTTAGATTTTGCCAACTGCTTATGAGAAAATTTGAGAAATAATGAAAGGTTTGTTGAAGTGTGTGCTCTGGTATTGTGGTCCGCGTTTCTCGTGTGTTGACCTAATGCCTATATGGATTTATAGGTGTGTTCATAAGCTTAAATGGATTTTATATTTTGAGTTTCAGTTTTTGGTTTGATGGAGAGTAAAAGTTATGTTCACCGGTGTGTGAACTGGTTTGCCATAATTATCTGGTTATTGACTGGGAGAAATTTTTTGGCTCCAGAGTCTTCTAGTATTTGGTTTCAGATCTTATGGATCTGGGAGATTACTCTTTCTAATTATTTTTGTGTTCTGACAAAATGGCTTGTGGTTTGGCACTCTAAAAGACCTACTCCAGACTCTTTGTGTTTTTTTGGTTGTCCCGGTTGAACTGCTGAAATGTTCTCTACAAATAAACTTTATTGAAGTTGTTTTGGATGTATCTAAGTTGTTCTAAGAGATGTTAAAATGACCGGTGAAGCGTGTTGACCAATCCACATGTGTTTATGTTGTTAAAGATGCACGTACTTCAAAGATCATTGGTGTTTTTATTAGATTTGGTTGAACTGGTGTCTACGCATTACATCTAGCTTTTTCATCAACTTGAGGAAGCGTGTGTGTGATCCAAGATGTTGTTTGGGTCCTAAATTAAGTATGTATTTTTCCCCCTCACATTCTTATCCACCGCAAGAATGTTGAGTAGCCGACCTAGTTTGAATTTGTAAAATGAAATTATATAGCCAACCTTGGAGAATGTTCTTAAGGTTGAAGATGGTATAAATACAAGTTAAGCTGTAGAAAAATCAACATCCATCCATCATTCGATCCAAGCATGAGCAGAGTGTGCGAAAAAATGAGAAAAGTAGTGTGTGGAAGAGTGAATTGTGGCAACATTACTTCATTGTATTCATAATCTTTTGATCAAGTTGCAAAGTGTGTGGAACTCCTAGTGGTGGATCTTAATTTTCTTTATATTCTTTGTAGGCAGTGAGCCTCTCTTTTGGACAGTGAGTCCTAAGGAAGTGAGCCCTTGATCTGGGTAGTGAGCCTTTTGTATCCGATATTGCATTACTACTATATTGTGAGTTAATCCTCACCATGGTTTTTCCCTCATTAGGGTTTTCCACTTAAATTTGGTGTCTCTGGCATTGTGTTTCTATTATTTGCATTTTCATGTTCATACTTAATAATAGATTTGTAAGGAAAATTCAAGGTGTGGAACAAACTTTCCTAATGTAAAAATACAGGGAAGAATGCAGACGTGTCCTTTAAACCTCACAATTACAGTTCATTTAGACACATATGAAAGTAATTTAACAAAATAGAGAAATAAACTCATACATTATTGGACACCAAATTTACGTGGGAAAACCCTTACAAGAAAAAAACCCACCACACCGAAGAAAAATCACTTGTATTACAGTAATTTAATTACATACAAGTTCCAAATTCAACTTTTAGACATTCAATCTCATAGCAACAACATTTCCCTAATCAACCTTGTACATAATATCACCGTTACAATGCTCTCCAAAAGCATACAATGAAATTGACACACTTCGTTATGTGTTACTATTTCAATGCTCTTACAACATACAGTTCCAAAACAACAATAACTCTAGTCTCTCTCTTTTCCTCGAGCCATCGATCTATTCATTTTTTGTACAAAACAGTTTTTTTAGTTTCCCTACAGACAAACCATCAAACAACAATTTCCTTATCGGGCTATCGCTGGGATAGGAGATCGGGTTCCACCGATACAGGCAGGTTTGCCAAAGTTACTTTACTCCATCGTTCCATCAACGAGGCTAGAGTGATTGTTTCAGTGATAACCGCAAGTTTCACTGATGATCACTTTACCACTTCCAACAGTCATCGGTCCATTGACATAGCCCGGTGAAGGGTTCCACCGACGACCCAAGTCACACAACTGGTGATTATCATTCTATCATTGGAGCTAGGGTGATCATCTTGATGATGACTCCAAGTCTCATCGATGATCACTTTATCGCTTCCATCTACCATCGGTCCATCGACGTAGCCCAGTGTAGAGTTCCACTGATGACCCCAAGTCACACTGATACAATGTTTATCATTCTATCGTTGAGACTATCGATCGGGTTCCACCGATAGTAACAAGATACACTAATAGAAACAAACTACCAACACTGATCACTCATCCCATCAGAACATGTCACACCGACCAAGCGCTTCAGTCGGACTTCTATCTTTGTCAAGAGTTAGGGAACTTGCGCAGACTGCTCAGGTTACACCGACGGCTATCCTCGACAAGACTAACCATAGGTCTCATCAATTTTTCTCTTTCAATAATTTCATGTCAATAAGTTTGAGGCACAATTTCCAACAATCTCCCATTTGACAAAGACCTTATCGACACCTCCAGAGCATCCATAAACTAATTATATCCATGGGCACCAAGGCCCATCGAACTGGTACACCACTTGTACTTGTCTATGCTTACTGGTTTCGTCAATGCATCTGCAAAATTTTCTAGAGTATCCAATTTTTCTAAACAGACCTTTCCATCCTCCACCATATCTTGTACAAAGTGAATTGCACATCAATATGTTTTGTCCTAGCATGGAAAGTTGAATTTTTCACCAAACAGATAACACTCTGACTATCACAAAAAATTGTATTTTTTGCTACATTGAACCCAATATGAGTATACAAACATCTAAGCAAAACAATCTATTTGCAAGCATGTGTCACTGCCATGTATTCTACCTCCATAGTGGACAAAGTGAATATAGCCTACCGCTTGCTCATCCAAATAACTGCAT
This sequence comes from Sequoiadendron giganteum, assembly GCA_007115665.2. Classification (NCBI taxonomy): domain Eukaryota; kingdom Viridiplantae; phylum Streptophyta; class Pinopsida; order Cupressales; family Cupressaceae; genus Sequoiadendron; species Sequoiadendron giganteum. The sequence goes on along the minus strand of CM021109.1, from coordinate 618,837,041 downwards.
CGCCATTTAATATGAAAAAAACATCCATTGGTGGATCTTTTATTTTCAATGTTGCCTACTCAATCAGAATCCACATAACCTCGAATGTTGATGGATCTCTTTGATTCAACCGAGGTACCATGATACCACAAAGCGTACTTAGATGTACCTTTTAAATATCTAAACACTCTTTTCATAGCATCCCAATGTGGCCTTCCTGGATTTGCCATAAACTGACTAAGAACTCCCAGTGCTTGAGCAATGTCTGGCCTTGTACAGACCATTGCATACATTAAAATACCAATTGCACTTGCATAAGGCACCCTGGTCATGTCCTCCATCTCAGTAGGAGATTTTGGACAATCTTCAACAAATAGCTTTGTTCCCTGTAAAAATGGAACAACTAGTTGCTTGCAATCAGTCATACAAAACGTCTCCAGAACAGTGTTAATGTACTTACTTTGGCTGAGCCAAAGTTTTATGCTCTTTCTATCCCTATTACTTCCATCCCTAGAATATACCTTGTTGCACCTAAATCTTTCATTTCAAATTTTGCAGACAACTGAGATTTTAGATCATAAATCATTAACTTACTATTTCCTATGAACAACATATCATCAACATATAGGGTAATAATAAGAATTTGATCATTCTTAGTTTTATAATACACACAATGATCTAATTTTGACCTTAAAAATCCCAATGACAAAACAAATGTGTCAAATTTGTGGTACCACATTTTAGGCGATTGTTTCAAATCATACAAAGATTTTTTCAACTTGCAAACCAAATTTTCTTTACCTTTTTTCACAAAATGCTCAGGTTGGGACATATAAATTTCTTCTTCAAGATCACCATGATGAAATTTTTTCTTCACATCCATCTATTCAATCTCTGAATCATATTTAGTTGCATGTGATAAAAGAAATCCGATAGATGTCAACTTTGCTACTAGAGAAAAAATTTCCCCATAATCAATTCCATCTACCTGGGAATAACCTTTTGCAACCAACCTCACTTTATACTTTTCAACACATCCATCCAAACTAGTTTTCTTTTCAAACACCCATTTGTAGCCCATAGACTTTCTACCCTCAGGCAATGGAACTAGATCCCAAGTATCATTTTTCCTTAATGATTCCATTTCTTCATTCATGGCTTTCAACCAAGAATCTGAATCAGACATTTTAGTTGCCTCTTTTATAGTCCTAGGCTCATTCGTATTAGTAATAAAAGTATAGGAACAACTAGATTCTAACATAGAGAATCCATACCTATCTGGTTGCTTCTTCTCACGTGTAGACCTCCTCACAGGCTGAGGCTCAAGTTGTGGTTCTTCTTCTTGTTCAGAACTCTCAAATCTACTTGAACTCTCCTCAGTTTCAGGTACACTATCAATGTGTTGTTCCTCTTTTTCAGGAGTTAGAGGTATTTCAACATCATTCTCCTTTTTATCTTCTTTCATCCCTGAGTGTAGATCCACTAAAGAAGGTTTCAGCTCCCGAAAGATTACACTTTTGTTGTATAATACCTTCTCAGTCACAAGATTCCAAAGCTTGTATCCTTTCACACCAAGGCCATACCCAATGAAGATACATTTTTCAGCTTTGTTTTCCAACTTATATCTCTTTACATTTGGCACATAAATATATGCTCCATAGCCAAAGACACAAATATGTCTTAGATAGGGCTTCTTACCATACCAAGCTTCCATATGCATTTTGTCAACAAGCGTTGACGAAGGAGATCGATTCAGAAATTATCATGTTGTAGCCACAACCTTAGCCCATAACTTTTGCTCTAGGCCAGCATTGTTCAACATACTTCTTACCTTCTCCATTAACGCCATGTTCAACCTTTCAACAACTCCATTTTGTTGTGGAGTGTAAGATGTAGTTTTATGCTTTTTAATCCCATGGTCTTTGCAATACCTTTCGAACTCATCAAAAATAAAACTCACTGCCATTTTCAGTCCTTAAACACTTTATTTTTCTTCAAGTTTTATTTTCCACAAGGTTTTTAAATTCCCTTAAATGACTGAACACTTCTGATTTACTTTTTTTAAAATACACAAATGCCCTTCTCGAATAGTCATCTGTAAAAGAAACATAATATTTAGATTTCGATGATGAAGGAACATTTACTAGACCAAAGACATTAGAATGAATATAATCCAGAACACCAGAAGATTTATGAGGACTGGAATAAAATGAAACACGGTGTTGTTTTCCATATATACAATGTTCACAAAATTCAAATTACAGGTTACAATCATCAAGCCCTTCAACCAGGTTTTTATTTTTCAAGCCATTCAAACCTTTTTTATGAATGTGACCGAGCCTTTGATGCTAGAGCATAGTCTTCTCTGCTGGAAGTTTAACTTCCAAGGATTTTTCCCCAATAGGAACATTTTCTTTCTTCTCTTTAAGAACAACCTTTTGTGACTTTACAAAGACACTATTACATTGTACTACCAGTGCATCCAGCTTGTACAAAGTACCAATTTGAGCACCCCTAGCCAACACCAATGAACCTCTAGTCAGTTTGCAGCCATTTCTAGAGAATGAGACCTACACTCCAACATCATTCAACTTACTTACAGAAATTAAATTTTGAGCCAGACCTGGTATATGTATTACACCATCAATTCCCTTAATTCTTTCATCAGGAAACTAAATTCTGACTCTTCCATGACCAACAATCTCCAGTGATGAATCGCTTTTGAAATACACCTTTCCACCATTATATTCTTCATACTTTGTGAACCATTCTCTATGATATGTCATGGGGAAAGATGCTCCAGAATCAACCATCCAGACATCATCTTATGCATGAGTTTCCAAGGTTGCAATGAAGGCATCTGCATCACTCTGAGAAGAATCATTATAGGAAGAGTTCTTCTTCTTCTTCTTTTTCTCCTCTTTGCAATCCTTTCAGACATGACCAAGTTGCCCACAGTTCCAACACTTCACCTTGGACGTCTTGCCAGGAGACTTTGATCTCCCTTCTGATTTCGATTTTGACTTCTTCTCCTTCTTATTTCCTTTTTCTTTCGATCTGCCTCAAACAACAAGAGCCTCCTTTTCCATTTCAGAAGATTTCGTTCTCATCTCTTCTGATAAGAAAGAAGCAAAAACATCTTCCATCTTAAAAGTGGAGGTCGTACTCCCAATATCCATCACCAAGTGATCCCATGAATCCAGCAAAGAACATAACAACAACATACAATGATCTTCATCAATCTTCACACCCACAAATGATAATTGAGCAATCAACATGTTTAAGGTATTTAAATGATCAACAATAGACACTCCTTCCAGCATTTTCAAAGAGTACAACTTCTTCCTTAAGAACATCTTATTCACCAAGGACTTGCCCTGATAAATATCTCCCAATCTTTTCCATAAAGAAGATGCAGTCTTCTCTTCATGAACATTTAGAAGTACAAAGTTTTCCAAACAAAGCCTTATCAACCCCTTTAATTTTTGATCTTCCAGTTCCCATTCTTCTTGCTTCATGCCTGAAGGTTTCATTCTAGACGTAGCAACCCAAAGATCACAATCAACCAATAGATCTTCCATTTTAAGTTTCCACAATTCAAAGTTGCTACCATTTAATTTCTCAATTTTAATCTTTCCTGAAGTACTTGCCATTGTTCCTCTCAATCTGTAATTTAACAATTACTAGACTTCTACAAAACTCCCACTTAACAGAAATTCACACAAAAAACCAAACCTACCCACAAGGATGACATAACTGGCCAGGCTCTGATACCACTTTTAAGGAAAATTCAAGGTGTGGAACAAACTTTCCTTATTTCAAAATACAAGGAAGAATGCATATTTGTCCTTTAAAACTCACAATTACAATTCATTAAGACACATATGAAAGTAATAATAAAACATAGAAATAAAATCATACACGGTTGGACACTAGATTTATGTGGGAAAACCCTTGCAGGAAAAAAACCCACCACACCAAAGAAAAATCACTTGTATTGCAATAATTTAATTACATACAAGTTCCAAATTCAACTTTCAGACGTTCAATCTCATAGTAGCAACATTTCCCTAATCAACCTTGTACAAAACATCACTGTTACAATGCTCTCCAAAAGCATACAGTGAAATCCACACACTTTGTTATGTCCTACTATTTCAATGCTCTTACAGCATATAGTTCCAAAACAACAATAACTCTAGTCTCTCTCTTTTCCTTGAGCCATCGATCTGTTCAGTTTCCCTACAGACAAAATAGGAAACAATAGTTTCCTTATTGGGCTATCACTGGGATAGGAGATCGAGTTCCATCGATCACTCATAGCTACCCCGATACAGGTAGGTCTTCTGAAGTTACTTTACTCCATCGTTCCATCAGCGAGGCCAGAGTGATTGTTTTGACGATCACCCCAAGTTTCACCAAAGATCACTTTACCGCTTCCAACAGTCATCGGTCCATCAGTATAGCTCAGTGAAGGGTTTCACTGATGACCCAAGTCACACTGGTGGTGCTTATCATTTTATTTTTGGAGATAGGTTGATAATCCCAGCGATGAATCCAAGTCCCACCAATGATCACTTTATCACTTCCATCTGCCATCAGTCCATCGGCATAGCCCAGTGTAGAGTTCCACCAATGACCCCAAGTCACACCGATACAGTGTTTATCATTCTACCATTGAGACTACCAATCAGGTTCCACTGATAGTAACAAGCTACACTGATAGAAACAAATTGCCAACATTGAGCACTCATCCTGACGGAACATGTCACACCAACCAAGTGCTTCAACCAGACTTCTATCTTCGTCGAGAGTTAGGCGACTTGTACTAATTTCTCAAGTTACATTGATGGTTGTCATTGGCAAGACTAACCATAGGTCTCATCGATTTTCCTCTTTCAGGAATTTCATGTTAGTAAGTTTGAGGCATAATTTCCAACAAGATTGAAGATAAAGTGGAATTAATTAAGTTAAGAAGTAAATATTTTGATACAATTGATTCACCCCACCTCTCAATTGTCTTGTGCATTCCAAAAATTGGTATCAGAGCCTTGGTTCCTTGGTTAAAAGCTTAACCGCTTGAGGTAGATCAGATGATGCACAAGTTGCAGCTTCCTATGTTTGATGGAGTTGATTACAGTGACTGGAAAGAGTAGATGAGAAGTTTTTTTATTTAATTCAATTTTAATACCTAGAAAGTTGTGGAGATAAAGTATGTGATTCCAGCAGTTGGACTTTCCTCTGTTGATGAGATTTCAGCTTTTGAAGAAAATGAAAGAGCAAGGTTTTCAATCTTCAATGCATTATCCAAAATTGAAAGATCAAAATTTATTTCTTTAGCTACTACAAATGAAATGTGGACAAAATTGAAATAAATTTATGAAGGAAATAAGAGTAAAATTGTCAAGGAAACTAACTGCTAAGCGAGAATTTGAGAATCTAAGAATGGAAGATGGAGAAGATATTGCAAGCTATTATTAGAGAGTTGAAACTATAGCAACTAAAATCAAGAATCAAGGTAGTACCATGAAGGATGAAGATATAATTGAGAAGATCTTGATGACTTTACTAGACAATTATAGTGACAAAGTATCTACACTTGAAGAACAATATGATCCAAAGACTTGAAATTTGAGATGAGAAAATTTGTAAGAGATAAGGAAAAGAATGAAACAGCCTTTAGAGCCATGAAGATAGAAGATGATGATGTAGAATATTTGGAAGAAAATTTCACAAGGATATTGAAGAAAGGTATTGGTAAATACAAAGGTAAGTTTTCCTTTAAGTGTTTTAGTTGTGGAAACATTGGTCATTATGCATCAAGATGTCCCAATAGAGCCACACAAAAGAAGAATAAAGATAATAACAATAATTACAAGGATAATAAATATAGGAAGTTCAAGAAGTTGTATTATGTTAAGGAAGATGCGGGAATCTTTGATGATGAATCTAAACTTGAGGAAGACAAAGATGAATGTTTGTTTTTAGCCCTGGAAAATAAATGTGCAAAAGAACCTAGTCCAGAGTGTAAGAAGGATGAATCAAAAGGTACTCTAGTAACAGTTTTTCATGGCAGATAGGGTGAATACTTTTGGGTAATTGATAGTGGATGTTCAAATCATATGACTGGAGATAAGAGTAAGTTCACTAAACTTGAGAAGTATGATGGAGGCATAGTCATGTTTGGAGATGATTTTGGTGCTAAGATTGTTGGTAAAGGAACAATTAGCTTTGATGGGAAACATAACAATGATGATGTCTATTATGTAAAGGGTTTAAGTCATAATCTCTCAAGTGTTGGAAAAATGTGCAGCAAAGGTTTTAAGCTTGTGTTTCAGGATAAAACTTGTGAGATCAAAAAAGGATTTGGAATTGTGGTTGCAGCTGGAAGAATAACTCATGGAAACATCTATCAAGTCAAAGGTGGTGATGGTCAATGTTTTGTTTCCCAAATTAGTGAGAGTTGGCTCTGGAACCAGAGGATGGGACATGTGAATTTTGATAATTTGGTTAGGATCAATTCTAGAGAAGTTGTGAGAGATCTTCCTAGAATCATAAAGCCTTCAAATTCAATCTGCAGAAGTTTTTAGATAGGAAAATAGACAAGAAACGGTTTTAAAACAAAGGATCAATCATCTACCGAAATGCTAGAATTAATCCATACAAACCTCTGTGGTCCTACAAGAACAGGAAGCCTAAATGGTGATAGGTACTTTATATTTTTAATTGATTATTACTCTAGGATGACATGGGTTACATTTCTTAGAGAAAATTCTCAAGCTCTTGATAGATTCAAGGTGTTTAAGGCAAGAGTAGAAAATGAGGCAAACCTAAGAATAAAATGTTTGATATCTGATAGAGGTGGAGATTTTACATCTGGTGAGTTCAATGCATTATGTGAGGAGCATGGCATAAAAAGACATTATTCTACCCCTAGAACCCCACAACAGAATAGAGCTGTAGAAAGAAAGAACCAAACTGTGCAAGAGGCTACCAAAACTATGATGAAAGAAGAAAATGTTCCTGATATGTATTGGAGATAAGCTATTCACACTACTATTTACATTCTTAACAGAGGTCAAGTCAAAGGTAACAACACTAAGACCCCTTATGAGCTATGGAATAGTAAGAATCCTACTATAAAATACTTTAAGGTATTTGGTAGTAGATGCTACATTAGAAGAGATGAAGAAAATCTTGGAAAATTTGATGCTAGATGTGATGAAGGAATTTAACTTGGATATTCAAATATCAGTAAGGCTTACAGATTTTTTAATAAGAGACTAAGGAAAATCATTGAAAATACTAATGTGAAGGTTGATGAAGCTATGTATAGACCAGTGGAAATAACTGAAGTTGAACCTGATGAGCCTATCTATGTGCAAATAGAAGAAGAATAAAAATATGAGAAGCAACAAAGTGAAGGAGAAGAAGAAATTATGGAACCTGCACCCAAGACTCCTAAATATGTTCAGAAAAATCATCTGAAGGAACAAATAATTGGAGAAAAAAGTGAAGGAGTGAAGAAGACAAGAAGCATAGTGGTTGAGGTAAACTTGTGCTTATTTTCTAAAATAGAACCTAAGACTATGAATGAAGCATGCGATGATGAAAGTTGGGTTAGAGCAATAAAAGAGGAACTACAGTAGATAGAGAAGAATGAGACATGGGAACTAGTCCCTAGACCTACAAACTAGAATGTAATTGGTTCTAAATGGGTATTCATAAAAAAATTAAATGAAGATGGTGAAGTAGTGAGGAATAAAGAAGGAATTGTATGTAAAGGATATTCACAAGTTGAAGGAATAGATTTTGAAGAAACTTTTGCACCTGTAGCAAGGATGGAATCCATTCAGATGTTCTTGGCATTTTCAGCTCATAAAGACTTCAATGTATATTAAATGGATGTCAAATCTGCGTTTCTGAATGGAGAACTAGAAGAAGTATATATGGAGCAACTGGAAGGTTTTTCACTGTCAGACAAAGTGGACATGGTTTGTAAGTTAAAGAAAGAATTATATGGACTGAAGAAAGCTCCTAGAGCTTGGTATGCAAGATTGGATAGATACCTGATAAAGAAAGGATTCAGAAAAGGGTCCACAAACAACAATCTTTACTTCAAGGTTGAGAAAAACAAGATTATGATAGTTGTGGTTTATCTTGATGACATCATTTTTTGTAGTAATGAAGGTATGTGTAAGATGTTTGTTGAAGAGATGCAAAAATAATTTTAATGTCTATGATTGGTGAACTAAATTTCTTCCTTGGACTTCAACTTAATTAAACTAACAAAGGGATATTCATTTCACAATCTAAGCATGTTAAGGAATTGTTAAACAAGTTTGGAATAGATGACTCTAAACCAATGTGTACCCCTATGGTAACTGGGTGCAAGCTAAGTAAGGATGATGAATCTGCTAAATTTGATCAGAGCATGTACAGATCCATGATTGGTGGATATTTGTATCCTGCTGCTACAAGACCAGACATTATGCATGCAGTATGTTTAGTTACAATATTTCAAGTAGAACCAAAGGAAGCACATGTTAAAGATGTGAAGAGGATATTCAAATATTTTAAAGGAACCCTAGACTATGGACTATGGTATCCGAAGGACAATGATTTCACCTTGAATTCCTACACTGACGCTAATTGGGTTGGATGTGTAGATGAAAAAAAAAGTACAAGTGGATGAGCTTTCTTTCTTGGAAGAAGGTTAGTTTCATGGTTGAACAAGAAACACGATTCAGTTTCTTTATCCACTACAGAACCTGAATATATTGAAACAACATCTTGTTGTAAACAAGTATTTTGGATGAAGAAAACTTTGATGGACATAGGTGTGGTAAGTGATGAACCTACTTTTATCTATTGTGACAATACAAGTGCTATAAACATTTCAAAGAATTTAGTGATGCATTCTAGAAAAAATCATATATCTATCAAGTATCACTTCTTGAGGAAGAAGGTATTGAGGAATGAAGTTAGACTTGAATATGTACCTACCAAAGAACAAGTTGCAGACATATTCACTAAAGCCCTTCCAAAGGATAATTTTGAGTATCTCAGAGGGACGTTAGGGGTTTCTACCACTCCTTCTTTGAACTAAGTGCACATGGAGGTGCATCATTCCAGTGGATTCACAGATTCTTTTGTTGTGGACTGATGATTGAGTTATACTCCTCAGAGGGAGTAGAAAAGTGCATTGTTGTAGTATGTGATGTGGATGTACTCCTTAGGGGGAGTGAACAGATATTTTATTGGCAAGAATTTCCTTTTCCATTGATGTTAAAGGGGGAGAGAGAATCATGTCAAAATATTATGATTGGTAGGTTATCACTTCTGAAAATCATGTAGGATGTGGGAGAGAGAATCGTGTGAAAAAATTATGCTTGGTAGGTTGTCGCTTCTAAGAATCATGTATACTGTCTTTGATATTTTTTCACATCATGTGTTTCCATCAATGACAAATGGGGAGATTTTTTCAAGTATGGATGTGTCTAGTGGTGTTGTCACTAATGTTTTCATTGATGTCAACAATGTATAGGTTGAGTATGTTGGATTTTGCCAACTGCTTTTGAGAAAAAATGAGAAATAATGAAAGTTGTGTTGAAGTGTGTGCTCTGGTATTGTGTTCCACATTTATCCTATGTTGACCCAATTCCTATATGGATTTATAGGTGTGTTCATCAGCTTAAATGGATTGTATATTCCAAGTTTCAGTTTTTGGTTTGATGGAGTGTAAAAGTTATGTTTACTGGTGTGTGAACTAGTTTGCCAAAATTATTTGATTATTGATTGGGAGAAATATTTTGGCTCCTCATTCTTTTGGTAATTGGTTTCAGATCTTGCAGATCTAGGAGATTACTCTTTCTAATTATTTTTGTGTTTTGACAAAATGGCTTGTGGTTTGGCGCTCTGGAAGACCTACTCTGGAGTATCTGTGTTTTGTTGGTTGTCTCGGTTGAACTGGTGAAGCGTTCTTTGCAAATAAATTTTGTTGAAGTTGTTCTAGATGTATATGAGTTGTTCTCAGAGATGGTAAATTGACCGGTGAAGCATGTTGAGAAATCCATGTGTGTTTATCTTGCTAAAGATGTGCGTACTTCAAAGATCATTGGTGTTTTCATTAGGTTTGGCCGACCTAGTGTCTACACATTACATTTGGCTTTTACATCAACTTGAGGTAGTGTGTGCATGATCCAAGATGTTGTTTGGGTCATAAATTAAGTATGTATTTTTTCCCCTCACATTCTTATCCACCGCGGGAATGTTGAGTAGCTGGCCTAGTTTGAATTTGTAAAATGAAATTGTATAGCTGACCTTGGAGAATGTTCCTGAGGTTGAAGATGTATAAATACAAGTTAAGTTCTGTAAAAATCAACATCCATCCATCATTTGATCTGAGCAAGAGCATAGTGTGCAAACAAGTGCAAAAATTAGGGTGTGGAAGAGCGAATTGTGGCAACAGTACTTTATTGTATTCATAATCTTTTGATCAAGTTGTGAAGTGTGTGGATCTTTATTTTCTTTGTATTCTTTTTAGGCAGTGAGACTCTCTTTTGGAAAGTGAGTCCTAAGGCAGTGAGCCTTTTGTATCTGGTATTGCATTACTATTATACTGTAAGTTAATCCTCACCATGGCTTTTCCCTCATTAGGGTTTTCCACGTAAATCTGGTGTCTCTAGTGTTGTGTTTCTATTATTTTCATTTTCATGTTGATACTTAATAACAGATTGAAGATAAAGTGGAATTAATTAAGTTAAGAGGTAAAGAGTTTGATACAACTGATTCATCCCCCCTCTCATTTTTCCTGTGCATTCCAACATTACTAGCTCCCACCTAAAAAAAGAAAAGATATTGTAAATATTAGTAATCACATAATCAATTATAATAAACATGTGATATGTCGATGATCTAAAACTTGTGTGCTCAATTATGCAATATCTTATAACTTATCACTAGTGAATCTAGACCATTGAATATCTTTAAAAGTAATTTTTATATGAATATCAAGCATACCTCCCACCTACTATGATTACATTTTAGAGGGTCCTCAAAGTAAGGATTATGGGTTCAAAGAATTCATAAAAGACAATTCCCAAGTATGGGAATATTTAAATTCAAATATAAGCTCCTTCCATGTTCAGAGAACCATGTACCCCACTAACCAATGCTCGATTTGAACATATTAAGATAGTTTCTATGAAAATTGGGCATTTTCAAAAACCCTAGCTTAAAATCAAAATTGATATTTGTCATAAGGATGTTACATTGATTTTTGGCTGAGATTATCTTAGATGGCTCATAAATCAACATTTTCTGCAAGGAGACATCAATCAATTTTTAGTAGTTTACTTACAAATAGGAAAAGAAAGAGCATCCCAATTGAAATGAAATGAAAATAGATGGAAGGAACTTACAGACAACAAATCCACACCATTTGGTTCCAAGTCGGGAACAACAAGGCTTAAATATTGATGCTTCCATTGAGGATAGGCATGCCAATCTCTCAACTTAGTCACTCCTATCCATACATCTTCATTGGGAGTTCCAAGATACCTATTGCACATAATAGCCTCACATGAATAGAACATGAATAGAATGTAACCAAACTATTACTTTCAAACCTTTTGGAAACTTGTTACCTGTTATAAAAACAACATAATTTAATCTTCCACTTAGTTTACTAATCTATTGAGAATATCCTACATCATTTTTTGCATATTTTTTAGCAAAAATAAAATACCATTGAACTTTGTATCCTTTGCCACAGTTCTAAACATAAAGTGTGCTACATTTGCAAGTTTGATAACTTCATCAATCACCTAAATACATGATATAAACATTACATGATAGCATTGGAATCATACAAATTAATGTGCATACTTACAAATTAATAGGAACCAATGTGCATAATTACAAATTAATCCAACAAACCATTTGGGCCTACTCTACTCTTTATTGTGTCAAGTATTGCCTAATGCTCATACTCACACACCTTCCACAAGGTCTTGTTCAAAGTTCTACTCCCATATTTGATAAAAAAAAAATTGGATGCCATGAAAAGGTTTGAGTATGTACAAATGGCCATATCTCTACTACTTCAAAACATGCTCGTATTATGAGAAAGTTGATTTTTTATAGGTTTTTTTTCTCTCTTTCTCTCTATCCTCTACCCTTTATCCTTAAACCCTCTACCCTTTATCTCTCTCTCGCTCCCTCCCTCTCTCTCTCTCTCTCAAGTCTCTCTCTCCCACTCCCTCCCTCTCTCTCAAGTCTCTCTCTCACTCACTCACTCACCCTTCTCTACTACCCTCTCCCTCTCTCTATCTCCTCACTCACCACCCTCTACTCCTCTCTACCTCTCTCCTCTACTCTCTCTCTCTCCCACTCCCTCCCTCTCTCTCTCAAGTCTCTCCTTCCTACCCCCTCTCCCTCTCTCAAGTCTCTCTCTCACACTCACTCCTTCTATCTCTATCTCCTCTACCCTCTACCCTTAACCCTTAAACCCTCTATCCTCTATCTCTCCACCCTCTATCTCTCTTGCAATCCTCTACCCTCTATCTCTCTCCCAATCGCTCCCTCTCTCTCACACACTCCCTCTATCTCTCTCCCACTCCCTCTATCTCTCTCCCACTCCCTCCCCATCTCTCTCACTCCCTCTCTCTCTCCCCTTTACCATTAACCCTATACACTAAACCCTTAACCCTTAAACCCTAAACCCTTAAAAAATTATTGGTTTGTTTGAAAAAATGGGTCCAACAACATCATCGGGAGACCCCATTTCTTGGACCCATTTTCTCAAACAGGCCAAGTTAGGTTGCTAATTTCACCCAACTAGAAAGCTAGTGGTAAATCATCGGGACACCCCATTTCATGGACCCATTTTTTCAAATAGGCCAAGCTAGGTTTCCAATTTCACCAAATTCAGTACACACCCATAATTGAAGCAGTAAGAATACAATATCAATAATTCATGGTTAACAAAAGGCAGTTGGTTGCAGGTGAGTAGATCAAAATTTAAACATATATTTGTGAATGGAGAGGAGTAGTTTAATTGTATTTGTGAATTTTTATGGCTTGATGGTCCATATGAAAGAGAAAGGACGCCCATATACTATGAGAACATCTATTTATTATAGTCTAAGAAAATTTAAAGACACCCTCTAATTAAGGATGTTGTAAAATATTTGTAAAATAGAAAATATTCGCATGTATTTATAACCTTTATCTCTCTCCCATTGCCTCCCTCTCGACCCTCAACCCTAATCCATCAACCCTAAACTCTCTACCCTCTACCCTCACCCTTAAACTCTCAAACCTCAACCCTTAAACCCTCTACCCTCAACCCAATACCCTCTACCCTAATCCCTCAACCCTATACCCTCTACCCTATACATTGGACCCTCAACCCTAACCCCTCAAACTTATACCCTAAACCATCTACCCTCAATCCTAAATCATCAATTGTAAACCCTTAAACCCTCTACCCTCTATCTCTCTACCACACACTCCCTCTCTCTCTCTCAATTCTCCCCCTCCCACCCCCTCTACCCCTCTCCCTCTCTCAGGTCTCTCTCTCTCTCACTCACTCCCTCTATCTCTCTCCCCTCTACCCTTAACCCTAAACCCTCTACCCTTAACCCTTAAACACTAAACCATTGAACCCTCTACCCTCTACCCTCTACCCTCTACTCTTAACCCTCTACCCTCTATCTCTATCCCAATCCCTTCCTCTATCTCTCTCTCTCTCACTCACTCACTCATGTCTCTCTCCCCTCTACCC
>CM021109.1:617456042-617473343 GCA_007115665.2 Sequoiadendron giganteum | reverse complement strand
GGAACCATCTTTGTGCACTTACCCTGGCCTTCATTTAATGCTCCAACGACATATTACTGCACTATAGCATGACATTTTTCATCCCCCCATGGTATAGTGGTTCCTCCTTATCTCTATTCTTATTACACCGCTCTACCGCGGGCTCCATTCCAACCCTTTGCGGTTTGGCAGTGTATTGTTACCTTTGTTCTTAGCTGACCGCTCTACCACAAGCTTCATTTCAACCCCTCGCATGGTATAGTGATTCCCTCTATTAATATTAACCATGACCCCGCTCTATCATGGGCAAGACATCAACCTTCCGCAGTATAGCGATATATAGTGTATTACTTACTTTACCCACTGCGCTACCGTGAATTGCTTTATTGGAGGTTGTGGTAAGGTGGTAAAAGGAAATTTTGACCTTGTGGATGGTAAAATCAAGGGATTTAAGGAAAAAATTTGATTTCATATCAAAGGACCATCAGAATTTTGAATGAAAATTCTAGTTCTGACACACGTAGGCCATTCCTGCAATGTTTTTATCGATGATGCTTGCTAGTTGTTGTGCCGATATATTGTATCTTGCCAATATAAACATAAAAAATGATCGGGGTGACATAGATACTACTTGGTCGTTATGTTATATCTCTTTAAATTGAAATGTGTGAACAATGGGTCTTGGATACATATAGTTCAGAGGTTTCTTATGAAAGATAATAAGATCATTGGTAGTGGAATGTTAGGTTTTTGCGTACATCAATTATAAATTAAGGTCGTATACCATGGTAATTAACTAATTATATGTCATTTGTGAATTTCAATTTTTTTTTATACAATTGGTCGAGAGTGGGATGCACTAAATTTGCATGTCGCAAACAATCTTGATTGGATGATGGTATGGATTGAACAATGTCAACAATTTGGTCGCACATTAACATGGGAAGGTGTGGCTTCATTGGTTAAAGAAGCTCATCGTAATGGAGATTCCAATGTTACACCAAGGGAAATTGATTTAGCATATGGTTTAAGAGATAAACAAGTACGTATAAATATATTAATCACCCATATTATTTAATTATTTTCAATTATATTGATGCATATATATATTGAGTTTTCTTTTCTTTTCATACATTCAGCCAAGAATAAATATGTTTATCAACTGAAGATGCAATAATTTTTGCATGTTTGACATATTGCAGGTGAAACACCACAAGGCTATATGGTGCAATGGTCATAAATTTTGAATCAAAAATTTGGATGACACGAAGAAAACTTGTGATTCTGGGATAACTGCAGTCTTTCAGGTGACTAATGTTTCATCTAGAAGTGACATACATCCAGAAGTCTCAGAAAATCGATACTATGGGATTTTGGATGATATACTTGAGTGTGACTTTAAGTCCTCCAAATTAGTTTTGTTCATCGTCCAATGGTACGAGCTACGATTGAATGAAAATGATCCTAAGAGAATTGTTATTGAACATGATAATGGATTTACCATGGATAATAAAAGGTCGATCGAGCGAGCTAGAAATGAGCCCTATGTTCTTCCAAGCCAATGTGAGCAGATATTTTACTCAAAGGTTCCAGGTAATCTGGGTTGGTCATTTGTTGTTAGAAATGATCCAAGAGGAATTTCGATAAATTATAATGTGGTGGGAGAAGAAGATACCTAAGAACTAGAAGATGATGTAGATGATGGTCAGGATCAACAGTTAGTTGATGATGTGCCTGACGAAGATGTCAAAGAAGAGGAACTAGATCATGATGGTGTAGGAGTTGATGTTCATGAAGATGATATCTGTGTGGATGATGACATTATCAAAACTGATATCAATGACGATGATGATGATATGACCAATCCTTACAATGTTGAATCTGGATTCGATGATACACACAAAGATTTGGATGAAGAAGAAGATCAATGACATTGAAATTTATGATTTATGCGATTATATTATCTATTTGATATTGATTTCTTGATATAATTATATTTGACTTATATGGTTACATAATTAATTCATGATGTTTTCAATTTTTATGCCATTACATAATTAATTCATGATGTACTTTTTAATGTTGTTAATTCATGATGTTATAATTATTGTAGCTCTCCTAGAAATTTCCATATGATCAAATCCTAATTAATTTATGACTATTTATGATTAGATATTATTTGATCATATCTTTGGTTATTTCATTCCCAAAAAATTAGTGTTTCCTCATGTTGACCCCGCATAGTAACATGTGAATGGAGCCAACATTGAAATTTTTTCAATTTGTGCTTGTATGGAGTGAAACTTGACATGGTTAGCCTAGATGCATGCATTGACGATATGGTAGGGTTTTGAGACTCAAACATGAGGTCATGCATGTTATGAAATTGTATGGTAATCTTGCTTATAGCGTAAGTTCACATGATAAGCTAACCAATGACACTATATTGGAGGATAAACCCACCTATGGAATTAATTTAAGAGGTAAGGGATGCCTCTTAGTGGAATTTTGAGTCTTTGATTAATCCATAGTGCTGAAATTATTTCTAGTGTTCTTCCCTTGGTGTTATATTTATCTCTACAATTTCCCATACTTAATTGTTTCATCATCCCTTTTCCCAAGCTATTTGTATCATAATATAAACATGGTCCAATCTCACATTAGCCCCTTAGGTAATTATCCATTTCCTCCAAGTTGAATGGAACCTTTTGTACCAATGCATCTATGTTTTCCTACCCTAATGGATCAATACTTGACATCACCTTAACAATCTTCTTTATGTCATAGCATATCTCCGAAGTGTCTTTGGCATGCTTTAGATGTGTCAATATTAACTAGATTAAATATATTAATTTTAAAGTCTCTTAACACATTCCATGACAAGAAAATGACTCATTTGGATTAAGGAGTAATTTCCTAAGCCATTCCTTCATATTCAACAATCCCTTCTCACACCCACATCATAATTCATATCCATGTTAGTTGTAATGAGTGTTTTAAACCAATAATCAATGAATTATAGGATAGAATAAAAATAGTTATGCAAAAGGATAAGAATCAAACAGAATGAAAGAATTGATTCACTAGATATGCTCCCCATTACTGTAATAGACCAATGTAAAAAAATAAGTCATAACAAGAATAGGACCAAAAAAAACTAGGAAAAGAAACCTTGTAGGCTACATTAATAAGACATTGATTGCAAGCATTTCTTTCATGATGTTTAAATGAAAAAATATCAGATAGCTCAATTTTTAGTCAAGTAGTATTTAAATCACTAATTCTTAGACATCCATCATGATTAAAAATCACATATTATAAGCCTTTTTAACAATCACTAGGACTATAGATAATATTCAATCATGTCATAGGAAATAGATCATCAAAAATTATAAAGAAAGAGAAAACCAACTATATAAGCTCAGGAAGCCACCATACAAAAATTATATTTTATAGAAAATAAAATAAACTATATGTTGACATAGCATATATATAAACTATATATTTAGAATTTTGGCCCCATGCGCGCAGGAGCACGACATATGAATTTTGGCCCCGCGTGCACAGGAGCAAGACATAGCATACTGCATCAAGACCCTAACTGGAGAGTTTCACCAAGAACCACTACATCTAGCCCCTGAGTGGAGAGTTGTGAAACTTCACTGGATGAGTGTTGCAAGGCCATTGATTTGAGGAGGAAGACTATGAACCATTTGGCAGGAGGAAATCCATAGCGAGAGATGAGGGCACTCAGAAAGGGAAAATTGACCAAGGGACAATGATTGTAAGTGATTTTCCCCCCACATTTAGAAATCTTGTTGCAAGTATAGCGATTTAGACTCTTTTTGTTCCCATCGAGGTTTTGTATGCTATATTTTGGTCAATTCAAGCCAATGTCCCATTGACAAACCCAAGTAATACCTAGTACTAGTGTTTGGTTAGTTTGAACAACCAAGCTTTGAGATGTTCAATCAGTTGGGTGGCCATTTTTGGCCTATG
Organism: Sequoiadendron giganteum; assembly: GCA_007115665.2. Lineage (NCBI taxonomy): Eukaryota > Viridiplantae > Streptophyta > Pinopsida > Cupressales > Cupressaceae > Sequoiadendron > Sequoiadendron giganteum. The sequence goes on along the minus strand of CM021109.1, from coordinate 617,469,365 downwards.
AACTGTAGTTTTTGTATCTATCTTAGCATATTGTTTCTACTATAAGATTGAAAGGAATTTCCATCACATAACAGCACACGAAGTTCACTAGGGTTCAAATTTCTAAACTTTGATAAAATAAATTTACATATTGAGATCCACAAATGATCAAAGGGATTGAAAACAATACATGGTCTATGAGTGCAATGAAAAATTCCTAGTGCCTATCCATAAGAGAACGTATAGAAGTACATGATGTAGATTCAAAGGAAGGAAACAAACTCACACAATCTCATTTGACAAGTCACAAACAATCTTGAACTTTCCTTCTTTTGACACACTTATTCAACTATATTTCCCTTCACAAAACTCAACACAAACACTCAAATTTTGCTTTTGAATTCCAAACCATTACCAGACCTTCAAACACCTTAGTCAACTTCATTTTGATAAAAACAAGCAATCACCTAGTCTGCCCTTTCATTTTACCATTAACTCTCTTTATGACTGTCCTAAACTTCACAATTTCAACTCAACATAAAGTAATCTGACCCAAAACAGTATTTAGGCTAATATAGACCACACAATTTCCATTCCATTTCACTTCAAACAAATGTAAACCATATCCCATCCAATGCTTGGGACATATTTAGTTTGACTAATATATGCTCTTCAAAGCATCAAAGTTCATTTACAAAGTATTTTCACAAAACCCTAAGGGCTTAACCTTCATAATTACTTTGTTCATAGACTGTACACAGTTTTTCAATCAAGAAAATTCATTCCCTCGCATCTTATCTTTATGATTTTTCCCTAAATCCACTGAAACATGAAATAACATTCATAGTAGGATAATCTCACAAGAAACCAAAAGATTCCACCAATTAATAAAGGAGAAACATAATTATTTATGTCTCTGCTTACCCTAACTGAGGGTTTTAGCAGTCTGAAGTAAATCCACAATAACTCACACAAATCTTAACTAAAATGCATGAAATTTGATGTAATAGGAAGGTGATTGAGATTATTACCATATCCAACCATTCTACCATGCCTTCAAGGCTGTACAATTTCGTACAATGCCTGGACATGCAAGATTTATGAAGAAAAATGATTAAAAATCTGAGATTTTTCTTGAACTTATTCTTTATTCAACCACCCTCAAAGTTCTAAAATATACAAGAGCCTTTTCAAAGAAAAAAAAAACTAACTTTTAGCCTTCTAACTGCCTCTAACCGACCCTAATGACTCTTCATCTCTTAATATTGCCTTTTTTATTAAGTTGACAACTTTTTACATTGTTTTCATTTTTGCACTTTTGGACTTAATAAACACCAAATGACCTCAACATGACCTCAAATATATGAAACATGACTCTAATAAAATTATTTACAAAGTAGGAACAATAACATTGAATCAAATTTCAAAACATTGCTTCATAGAGGCCTAATTATGCCAAGGTGCTCCTGCATCGATACAAGAGATGAAAAAAAGACAAGGAGCCATTAAACACTTCTAAATATTTCACTGACTCAACCAAACCTCCAAAAGAATAGTACAGATGCCAGCACTAGGGAAAGCCTAAAAGAGAACACTAATGAAAGTGGACTTCTTTTTTTCAAGTTCCAGAAGAGTATAAATGGTTTGAAGATGTTGTGGGTGTCTAGAAAATGGTGAAGGAATGTTGGATAGGGAGGGACCCAATTGGCCTCTTTAATTGGATTCTTAAGAAAGAAAGAAACTCTGATACATTTTGGGGTTCTTTTGAGTAGGGCCCATATTTTATTATTTTATTTGGGGGACCCAAAAAACCATAGGGGTAGAAACTTGTGGAGCTTAATCATTAAATTCAAGGGTTCTATCCATTTAGAAATAAACTGAAAGGATGGTTGCACATGGGGCTATTTCACATCAAAGGTGGTCCAAAAAAATTCATAGAATAACTAACCAAACACCAGTACTACCTCAGAGGGACTATTGTCTTCGAGGAAGGTGGTCCAAAAAATTTCATAGACAGGGACAAAAAGTAATAGCAACCTTCCACCAACAAACCCAATCAACCTCCAAGAAACAAGACAATGAATCCTCTGTATGTTCCCAAAACCCAAGGCTTCAAAACACAAGGTTGGTGACCCTACAAACCATTCTCATGCTTACCAAGTGATCTCTAATCATCAGACCCTTACAAGGTTTATTGATACATTCACAACTATTGTTGCCTACACATGCATTTGACTAGTAGTGACAACCTTGGTTTTTAATCCTCCAATCCCATACCTTGGGATCACATCACCATGAAAAAACTTCATCCAACATCCTTATGAGTACAGGTACCACCAAATAGGTATTTTTTAGATTTGTCTTCCTCGAGCGAGGGAAATTCAAGAAGAGAAGAGGAAAGTGAGACATGTAGTAGGTATAAAAGAGGGAGATCAACTAGAGTTCAAAAGATTAGAAGAAAATTTTGTAAATGCATGAAATTTTTTCTTGTTGAAGGGGGGCTCATGTTCTTATGATGATGAGAGCATAGGTGACATTGAGGTTCCCTTGAGGTACAAACATCTATGGAAACAATGGGTACCCAAGGAACTTCCTCCAATAAACACTAATTTTTGTGTCAACGAGAGGATATATCGCATAGCACCATTGTCATTACATGGTTTGGGCCTATTTTGCATGGACGGCATAAAGTTATGTTACAAAAAAGTTACTAAATTGATGGAATATGTTGAACCTTGTTACAGTTACAAAGATTGCATGCAGCCGGTTCGATATACACGAAGTATGCGTAGGTATGCACTGTTAGCAAATTATATACAGCTAAAAGATAAGGATCAAAATAAAGGAGTGGCTATGTACATTGATGGAAGGCCAAAAGCATCAAGGAATATTGCAAGGTTTATAAACAATACATGACCTAGGTCAATAAACAAGCAACCCAATTGCATATTTGAGGCGCGCGAGGGAAACCGTGTATTCGTATGTGCGATAAAATCAATTACAGGGGAAAAGTTGCTAATCGATTACAATTTGAATCGCATAGATACAAACACTATTACTATGGGGGTGGTACATACTATATACCATTTTACCCAACCTCCAATTAATGACTCCAATATACCATTTTATTATTATGTTTTTTTCATGAGTCTATTGGTTTCATTTCGGTAATGTTTTTTTATATTTATTTTTTGTCACGGTGGGACATTGATCATAGGGGGAAGGCTCTGACCCAGAGCACAAATCATTATGCATCTTCAGGTGCTTCTCCCCAACAGGTTTACTTCATTGTAATTGTACAAATTAGATACGAGCAAAATGTTTTATTATTATGTTTTTTTCATAAGTTTATTGGGTTAATTTCGATAATGTTTAAAATATTCTTGTTGCAGTCGGATGATCAGGGAAAGGCACCAACAATAGAGGAGAGCATCCATAGGGAGGTGCAGTCACTATTATGTGATGATTACATCGCATATTTCGCCAACCCTCTAGATATGATAAGGAAGACTAAAAAAAAATGCAATGAAGAAATCCTTCAGTTGTTATTCATAGTGCCTCAAACAGATGAGATAAGAGAAAGCGTTAAAATATTGACTGAGAGAGCAAAAAACTTGCAAGTAAGTTGTCATGAGATCTTTAATTATAACATAAGTTCATTCATGGTTTTATATTTTGTACTCTTTTATGTCATGAACTAAAATATGTGTTTTTTTTACAAGATTTTTTGCATTCTCATGATGTTGTTGGCCATGATCAAGGTATTGTAGGTGTTGCCTGAGGAGTAGGGGTTGGTACAAGTGTCGATCCTTATCTTCCTACACATACATCACATCATATGACCCCATCATCCGTGCCTATATTGTCAACTGAAATGTCAACAACACATAGCATGCAAGCACCAGGCAGTGCACCCTCTGGCAACGAACACATGCCAGAACATGTGTCGGGACATGTACCTAGGGATGTAGAGGCCACTAGTATTGGTGATGTTTTAGCATCATTTCCTGGATCTTCCCGTATTACTAGTACGGGAAAAAATTTGGTCACATTTGTGATGATCGAGGATTTTGTTCCCATAAAGATAGAGAAGGTCTCAGGTACTTTAAAATGTTTTAATTATTATTATATATAATCCAATTGAAATTTACTTATTGATCACTCTTTTTAGACTAATGATCCCATGATCATTTTGTAGGAAATGATGTTTATTATAAACATCTAAATGATATTGCATTGGAGATCTTCAGGACCACCATACGTACATGGTGGAATGCCCAAAATCAAGATTTAAAAGATGAGCTCATTAACCATTTAGTTGTGTTGTTCGATAATAACACATTCAACCAAACCAATATCCTTAAGAAATTTGGTACCTATCTAAAGTATGTGAGGGACCAATATAGGTCACATTTAGAGAAGAACAAAAAGTACGAGTGTCCCCCCATGATTTTGAAGAGGGAGTGGAAAGACCTGGTGTCGGATGGAAAGGAGAAGGCTGAAAAGAAAAAAGGAAAGACACCACCGGGCCAAGGAAGGTATGTGATACTATCAACAATGTAATTATATACTAATTACTCTTTATTTTTACATAATCTAATGTATTTCAAACTTTTCATAGGTTGTCCGACACATCGAAAGCAACAAAGGCAAGACTAGAAAAACACGGGCAGCACAAACTTGGCTCTGGTGGTTATATGAAATTAGTTGCATGAATTGTAAGTATCAAAAAATGAAATATTGCATCCAAATAATAAATTGCAAACAATTTTGGTTTTATCACACCATAGAAGAAAAATTCATGATCTTATGCAAAATTGCAGGGCTCTGAATTCAACAGAGTGCCCACAGAAGAGGACCTGAAGATTGTCTTCCAGCAACGCTATGGAGTCATGGTTGAATGCCTAAGACTCTTGACTAGGAAAAAACAAGCTTCCACTGCATCTGACATGCGGGTAATAAACTTAATGAAGTTTATTTAAAATTGAATACTTGTGCAATCTATTCAATATTAATTTCCACCATAAAGTAATTATGTGCCTATTTGTTTTAAACAGGAAAGTAATGATAATACTGCACATGACATTGGAATGCAGCTTGGTGAGGATGGAGCACAACCTGTAGATGAAGGTCATGGTGTGCATCCTGGTACTGGATGTATTCATGTGCTATACAAAATGCAGTATGGATTAATACAATTAAACATCTTTAATTATAATTGATGTATTAATTAATGTAACCTTTCATGTTTCAACTTTAGAGAATGTAGAGCATGATCAGGCTAGACAAGATCAAGAACATGATGTGGCCCCATCAGGTAAAGAGGACCACTCTAATGTTCTTTTAAACATATTTAATTGCAATTGTGTATTAATTAATGTAACCTTTCATGTTTCAACTCCAGAGGATTTAGAGGGTGTTCAAAATGTTGAGCATGGGGCTTTAAGACAAGATCGGGAACATGATGTGGCCCCATCAGGTAAAGAGAACCACTCTAATGTTCTTCTAATTAATGAAATACTTGTAACAATAATAATAAAACATATCAATTTAACATTTATTTGTTATTGCAGTGGTCTCCATGTCGTGAGTACACAAATAGGCATACATTAAGATCATGAGCAGAGGACTGAACAACTAAAGGGGGATAGCTGATTTAGAAAATGATACTCCACTTCTTCTTCTTTTAGCTGCAAAAAAGAAACAAAAAAAAAGTGATTGTAATCATATTATGACAACCATATTTTTGATAATATGTTAATGAATGTTAAAAACTGATTATTTTGACAACCATATTTTTGATAATATGTAAAAATTGAAAGACTGAATGTTATATGTTAATGAATGAATGTGAATATGTTAATGAATGAATGTTATATGTTAATGAATGAATGTTATATGTTATTAATGGATGAATGAATGATTAATGTTATATGATCGGGTATGGGGAATTGAGAGTGATGTGAGGGGGGGGGGGGAGAGTGGGGTGTGCGGACGGGCCAAATGAGCTTCCACCGTCACGTGGTTGGCCCTATTAAGTAGAGAACATTAAACTATTCTCGAAACAAAGAGAAGCTCAATAAGGTAATGCACTTTTCAATTTTATTTTTTTTAAATTGCAGGGTTTCGTCACAACTTCGATGAACATAGTTCGACGAACCACAAAAATTTGTGATAAGGTTGTTGTACACGAGACGTAGTTTTCGTCGTAGGGTTTTGTCAGAAAATGGACGAGCGTTTGGTGTTTTTTCAACGATTTCTAGTGGGCGTTCTGCAATGTTTGGTGATTTTTTTCATCAATTTTGCGACAGACACCGCCAACATTTTCCATGGCGCTGACCGACGATGTTGGGTCATGGTTTCGATGTATAAAAAGTTATTGTTAAAGCGACGAAAATCCAGCGATGAAATTTAAATCAGTGTTGCGTCAGTAAGTCGACAATATTTTATTGATATGTCACCAAATATGCATCAAAATTTGTAGTCAAATACAGTAGTGCGACCTGTTGTCGTTATCAAAATTGAAAAAAAAAAAAGACAAAAAAAACGAAAAATGCAATAATTTCTTTTTTCTATGGGTTAATTATTTTTAGGTACTCAGCCACTTCCCTAGTTGCCCTCTATCTAAGTGCCTCTAGCACTTCTTGGTGCTCACTTACACATTTAGTTGAGGTGCTCAAAAAGTCAAGAAAGAATCAACTACTAGCCATATGTTCTATAGTACTTCAGTTAGTTGGAGATCCTTAGTGGTGTTGTAGTTCTTGGTGCAATATTTGGTTCCTTGTTGCAAGTTTCACAGTTGCAGGGTTACATTGGCTACCAGATCTTGGCATAGATGGACATGCAAGTTGGTAAAACAATCTGTCTTATTTTTCATTATTTTATCTCTAAACTTTATTAATATTTCTTATTATATTGATCATTTATGCAGCATCCCTACCTATCCTCTCTTTGTTTCCCAAGGACGGTCAACCCTTTAAGTTGGGGAGAGGTATACCATCCTTATTATGTATCTTTTCATCCATTATCCTCAATCATCCCATCATACTATCCATTATTTCCACCCTACATAATCATTTATATTGCCTAACATTTTTCCCATTTCAGATAGCTCGTGATTGTCAAGTCAAACTTTTGTGATACCACATATATAGCATTTCAAAAATTCAATGCTATAGAAAGCTGAAAAAAGACAAGAAAAAGAAAAAAAGAGAAGAGAATTGAAAATGAAAAAATAAAAAGTTGAAGGAGGTATCAATATTGAAAAAAGAAAATTGAAAAAAATGAAGCAATAAAGCTTGTCATAGGAAGCTAAGAAAAATAAAGGGCATTGTGGTTATGCATGAGCTATAATAATTAAGAGTGAAGAATAAGACCAAAGCCACAAATCCAAAAGGCTACTAATTCAAATCAAATACCTCTTGATCATATTGATTTCATGAGGACGTGCAATATGTTAAGTTGGGGGGAATGATGAGAACCAATTATGTCCTATTTTATACCACCTTTTATCCTTTTTCACATACCTTCATATCCATTCCCATATTCCATTTTTGTACCATTTTCATATCGTTTTATCATTTCTTGTTGCATATGATTTAACATACATAAGTGATATTTAATTTAGTTTTTAGATAAAATATGAGAATAAATAAATTAGATTGTATTTATTAATATATCTTCCATTATGTCAAGAAAATAAATCTTTCAACATGCAGCTTTAAGCTTCCATTTTAATTAGTAACTTCTACAAGTGGACACGTTGATTGGAAATGCAAACCAAATGGAGGAAATAAGCATGTGCTATTTGTTTGGAAGAAACCAAAATCTGCTTATTGTTGTATCTGAACCGTTTTCAATATGCACCCACTTCAGAATAGTCATTTTTGCGTTGCAATTTTCGCACAAATGAGGACAGATCTAAAAAATTCAAAAAATGAAGGAGCTAAAAGATACGGGTGGTTTTCTAAAGACAAAGTTTCTTGATTTGTTGTTGTGGCTGGTTGTCACATTTTCCTCAAATTGCAAAACCATATTCAACCCATGGAATCAAATAAGGAGAGAAGTTCTTGGTGGAAATGCATTGACTAAACACGTACAGGAAGAAAGAATAGAAATTTTCTCAATTTCTATCTGTTGTTATAACAAAACTTTTATTAATTAGTGGCTGGCAGCATAGGATTTACATAAGCCATTCTACTATGTAGTTTTTTGGTTGCAAACACTCTATTTTTGTATGCATTTGTTATGCAATTGCATATATATAAGTAGCATGATATAAGCTACATGGAAGCAGACTTTAGTGTGAAGTAGACTGTATACAGATTATTGTACGCAGAATTTTGTATACCATTTTCTAAATAATAAAAATAGTGCTTCTTCTTATTACGACAACGTAGAAAGGTTTTTGTTCCATCCACCGTGTGAACTTGGAGCAAGGGCCCACTCCTTGGGAAGCATGGTGACGTTTTTTTTTTTGCATTTTGTTTGTCTTCATTTTGGTTTGGTTTTGTTTTAGTATAAATTTCAATTATTTCAGTATTGTCATTCAGCTTCGACAACCATGTGATTTAAATCAGCATTTTAATTAAGGTAATTAAGGTTTGGTTTGATATAAGAGTTTGTGATTTAAGTTTGGAACATGATATTTCATTGAAAGTTTGATTTCAGTAATTTAATTTGATGAAGTGTTTTTTATTCTCTTGTTGTTGTTACTATTATAGTTTGTGCAGATTGATGTAGTTCCTGTCGCCAGGAAGTGACAGTTCATGTTGCCATAGTTATTTTGATTTGTTGTAGGTTTAATTTCATAGCTCCATTCATCCCCACTCATCTCATGACTCTCACCCCTTCAATTAGCATATAGCCACAACACCTCTCACAAGTTTACGCCCCTGGATTGACACGTATAGACCAAATTGAAATTCATCATAAAGCATTAATCTTTCTTATTCCTTGCCCCAGTTTTATCTATCAATATTTTTCTAATTTAATAAATTTGTACCCCTCTTTTTATTAAAAAACTTAATTTAAAAATATTATTAGTTAAAAAGATTAAAACAAAAATAAGCTAACACAGTAAGTCCACAGTCACTTTACTTTATACGATTTCCTTTACAAAAAATTAACCAAAAAATTGAAGAAAGTAAAACCAAAAAGTATATACATTTATTTTGTTTAACTGATTTTAAAATGAATTTTGTGAATAAATTTTAATTTTTGAAAATTTTAAATTAAAAGCTACATTTCATTTTCAATTTTATTAAAAGAATTTCATTGCTTTAAATATTATCCATCCTTACTTTAGAGAATTGTTCCTTTGAATTCTTTAATTAACTCTTTTTTTAAAAGTTTATGGAAAACATTTCCTCATACAAACACTATTTGCATTAGATAATGGACTTAATAACTACTAGGAAAAGTTGAACGTTAAGATAAAACATGTTTTAAACATAAGAATATCTTAATGGCTAAGAATTTAGTAGGAAATCAACCTAGTTAAAAAAGTTTGGTTCAATTAAAATGTTATATCTCATTTAATCTATGTAATTTTAATCTAATTTTAATAAATTTATTATATTTTATTAAATATATTTTTATTAATTATATAATTATAATTATAATTTAATTTATATAATTATAATTGTAATAATAAATATAATGTAAACTTGATTTTTAATTATAACTATTTTTAAAAATATAAATAAACTGTAATTAATTTTAATTCTAATCTTTATTTTAATTTCAATTAAATTTTATGCTAACTAAAATTATTTTTAAAAACATAAAAAAATAAAAAGTGAAATAAAACTTAGATTCTAATATTTTTATGTTAATAACTATATTACATTATAATGTATTATATAATATTAAAAATATAATACATTAAATCATTAATAATTATAATATAATATTATTGTAAACACTTAAAAATGCCATGAATGATATCATGTACTTGAATCAAGTATACTAACATCATTTCCTCTTAAAACCCATCATCTTTTCGTTTAATTGATTAAATTAGCTTAACTATTTAATTAATTGTCTCATTTTCACCTATTAACCTAGTTAATTTAATTAGGTTAATTCATCCCCTTTCATACTAAGATTTTGTCTTATTAAATTAAATAAATAAAATTATTTAATTTAAAACCCTAAATCTTCTTATTTAATTAAATAATCCTAAGTTATTTAATTAAATGTTATCACCATTTTCCCTTTTTCATTAAATCACTTTATTTAATGAATATCGTCTAATTCTTCTAATCCCCCTAATTGCATAAATTAAACTTTTGTTTAAATGACAATTACTAATAAATTTAATTTCCCCCACTTGCAAGGGAATACCTCCTTTGCACATTCCTCCTAAAGGAATATTCCCATGGAATATTTCTTCTCCTTTTGCACAATTAAACTTTGTTTTAATTTGTTAATTATTGTTTTCTCCCACCCATGAGAATATTCCAAAGAATATTTCTCCCCTCATTTGAAAAAGGGAATATTCTTAGCTTCATATGCAAGTTAACTTAAAACTTCTTGTGCAAGTTAACTTGTGACCTCTTGTACAAGTCAAAAGTGTGTTTGTTTGAAGGAATATTAACCCTTGATTAAAATCTCATCTTCCATTCTCACTCATTGATGAGAATCCATGCCTCCAACTTCTTCCATTCTTGACCATTTATTAACTTTTTTGATCTCAACCATTCATTTCTCATTTGCTCTCCTATAAATAGATCGCTATTTGGAGACAAATGGATCCATCTTTTAACATCAAACTTATGATGTTAAAATCACTCACTCTCACACTCATATTTAACACATATTTAGCATTTTTTTTTGTTTAATTGCTTGCATAATAGCTTAGCTTCCATTAATGGTTTTCATGGTAACTTAGATACATCCATTTAACTTATTTGGTAATTAGGGTTTCAATCCTTTTAGTTTAGAATCCATCTAGATTAGATTTTCATTTGCATATCTTAATCATTTTAGCATAAAATCATGTTAAATTAGCTTGCATCATGCTCATTAGATTAAAATCATGTTTTCATACACATCTCTCAATCGTTCCATCAATTTTCTTCAATAAAACTGATTGGAACAAGCTCATTTATCCATGGGATTGAGAAAGGGTCATTGTTCCACATCAACACGACACCACTCCCACAATGGGATAGGTTTCTATGGATTAGAGTAGGCATTTTTAAAGATTTTGTAGTTCAGTATGCTTAGTTTTAATAGATGTTTGGTTTAATTTACATTTGATTGATCTTATTGAGATTGATGTTAGTGGCTTCATTATGCTTCGATTCTCCATGGATCAAGCGTAATCGGCCTATGCTAATCTGTCGGTCATATTATGGCACTAGAAGGAGCGCATAATCGATCAAATTTAATCAATTTTTATCTCAAATTCTATTTTTTATGATTCTTTTAGGATACAACGACGCTCAAGGGAATTTTAGCAACACCTTTGTTGGGTGTCGCCATACAGTGACACTATTGTCATCAGAAATAGCGACGCCTAATTAATATCCTGACGCTGATTAAAATAAATAGTGACATTGAATACTTTGAGAGGTATCAAGAATTTGCAAACGGAGACACTACAAAATAGCGATGATGTCGTTGTCATTGGATTTTTGCAGAGCGATGTTGAAATTTACCAGAGCGACGCTCATTGGCTTTATGGCAATGCTATCATGTACAACGATGCCCTTCTCTGGTAAACAAAATAGTGATCAATTTTTAGCATGTGTTTTAATCTTTTTTACTTCATTTGATCACTAACATGCCTTTTACTTTGTTCTGGTTTTTAGGCTAGCTGGATTTTGTAGCTTGGATGATAAAGAGTTGAAGTGAAGAAGCATTCTTGTATTTAAATCTTATAATTGTAGCAAGTGTTTCAACACTTTTGGGGCAATTATAACCCGTTTATCATGTTTTTCATTTTATGCTTTAGGACCACACTAGCTTTCAATTGGATTTAAAAAAGAACGCTCAAGTGGGACTAAAATTGAACCATCACTTCATCATTTTACTTTGGGTTTAAAATTGAACAAAACAACTTAACACTTTGTTTGGTGCTTAAAATAAACTCATCTTTGCATTGAGGGTTAAAATTAAAGAGTGTTTTCTATGTTTTGTGATTTTCTTTTTTGTCATTGAATGTGTATGCACTTCTCTCATGCCACTCGACAATCTTGAGAATCAGAAACATTCCTTGACATTTTGCATAATCACCCGCATCTTTCAGTTTGGATTAAAATGAATTTCATGCTAGTGTACAGAAAAGGCATTGTGTGTGCACTCTCCTTGCTTCATGCGATCAAGGAGATCGAACTACAAATGTTCTTCCTTGCTTTTGTTTATCTTTAGAGGGCCTGCCTCTCCACTTCGAAAGAAGGGAACAACCCAAGCGATAACGAGCTAAATCCAAGCTCTTTCAAATTGCTATATAAAAAAGGTAAGTGCATGGATCTGTGACACAATTTTGGCCCTTAAGATGCCACTTTTTTTTATGAAATTAAAAAATCTGATTTGCACGAGAAAATGAAGATAGTTACTCTCAAAATTTCAAGATGCAACAAGAACAAAAGTTGAAGTGCTCTGAGTCTAGTTTCAAAGCTACTATTTTTTTTTTAAATTAATGAAGATTAAGGGTCTCAAAAATGGGGGGCCCAAAACAGGTCATATTTTTATTAAAAAAAAAATAGCATGGCGCCTGAGGGCTCCCCCCTTTTTGATTAACCTTTTTTTAGAATTTCAAAAATCTCAACAGTGAGAAATTAGCTAACACCATGTAGTTTATCCTCATTCTTTTGGATAATTTTTAAAAAATATATATAATATTTTATGAATTTTCAAAGTGGGCACATCCTAAAAAGGTAAAATTTGAGCATGCTCCCCCCTAATTTTTTTGAAAACTAATCGAAAATTGATATTTCTTTTTCATCATGTGTAGAATGGAGTGTAGTTTCAAAAAATGTAATTTGTTTCACGTTTCAATGAAAGAGTAAAAATCTATCCTAAAACTAGGACATGTTGGTTTTTGACCAAAAACGGAGGCATTTACAATAGAAGCCATGGATCAAAACTTTAACTAAATCAAAATGAAAAAATAATTATATATTTAGATAGCTAAGAGAGAGGTTAACGCTATCATTTTTTTTATAAACTTGCATTGAAATATGTGCAAATGAGATGGGGAGCACAAACGAAAATATGAGGAAATTCGACACCCTTTCAAAAAATCACATCTTTTTCATGAAATGGTTGTCCAAACCCTTGGGTCAGATGCCCAATGCAAAATCCAACCTATAGCGCCAAATGTCATTCATGACT